>VZTT01057119.1:0-47870 GCA_013400855.1 Buphagus erythrorhynchus
GCTTATTGAGATACACACAAGTCCAGAGGAAATGATACAAAATGGGGCTGAGAAAACCAACAGCAAACACCAGTGAGAAATACCTGTGTATGTCTTGCCACAGAAACAGTGGAAGACTCCTGACATGGAAGGCATGTCCATTTGATTATTTGTACAGACTCAGGCTGATTCCTTGAAGATTCCTTGAGGAGTATGGCAGTGACAACTGCCCTGTGTTCCCTTCTTTATCACAGTTTCCCATTATCCTTTCTGAGTTCGTTCAAATTCTCCTTTTTTTAAATCCTCTCTTTTGGTCTTTGTAGCAGGGAAGGACAGCATGTGATGCCCATCTTGCCCAAAGATGGTGCAGCTGGCATGAACGCATGAAGTGCAGGTCTTGTGTCCTGGGATCTGAGGAAGTTGAGATGTGCCTCTGCATTTAAGATTACTTTATTTTAAAGCTAAACTTATGTACATAACCCTAGAGCCAACTTACAGACGAATACTTAAATTAAGGCCATTAGCATAAACTGAAAACGATAAACTTCTAAGAGTAGTGACAGGACAGATCTTTTTCTAACATGATTATACAATCCCTACCAGAAAATTCATTTCATAAATTCAGCTGTAGAGATCAAAACAGCAAGTTGTAAGCATGTGCCTAGCTCCATTTGTTGCAGTGAGTGATTTTTTTATATCCTACTTGATCCATTGCTGGAAGCCATTTGTCCCTTAAGCTTGTGTGCTAACTTGAAGTATGGCTTTGTAGGGTGAGGAAATGCAAAACTTGGGTCACTCCTGAAGAGTCAGTGGGCTGTTTAAGCACTGGGGAGCAAAGTATCTGTGGAGCTAGAGTGGAGAACGTGACACTGTGGCTTAACTGATGCCTAAGCAGCTAAAAAAAAAAATAAAAGGAGGTCAATAAACAGATGCTGGCAACAAGCTGGTGGTGAGGTGGCTGAGCAAGGTTTGGGTTTTTCAGCAGGCTAATAGAGGCAATTGCTCACCCTGACTTGGCTGCATGCACACAAACATATGGATGTTCCATACTGTGGCAGCTCATTATAGATTCCCACAAGAAAACCATTAGGGAGGAAATTCTTGTTGTTCTGATGTGGTCGCCTTGTTCTTGTAAAAGGAAAGCTTTTGTTTTTTGCATTGGGGGGAGTGGAGAGCATTATAATGAAATAGTGCTGTGAGTGTAATACTTTATCCCTATGAATAAATACTTTCACAATGGGTCCAGCGAAAATGGAGCCCCAAGAAAATGGAGCCTTCCAGATAAGTTCATCAACCAATATACCTGAAGAAAAAGCACTGTCGGAGGAATTTTTTCACATCCCTGCTTTTTTTCATCTTCTGCCACAGCCTGCAGCAGTGTTTGCCTACCTGTCTGCAGAGGGCGATGCAGCATCAGTTTGACCAGACTTACAGTCCTCTGGTTTTCCCTCATCCCGAATTTGCCCTTGGTCACCAAGACATTGCAGGGTTTGAGGGTTGAGATAGGGCCACAGCTAGAGGGGAAAATTAGAGGACCAGACCAGAAACACAGGTGTACTTCACAACACAGTCTCTTCATGCCAGCTGTGTAGCAGCTGATGAAATAGGAGTCTGCAATGGATTTCACTTTCCTGTTAAATCCTGCTGCACAGGAAGACTTGAATAATTTGCTGAACCTTTGAAGGCCACTATAGGGACAGCTGGTTATTTCATGAGTTTGTACAGGACTGAGAAGTGTGAATTTAAATCAGCTCTAAAAGGCAAGAATGAAATCTTGAAGCTAAAAGAACCCCAACAACCATACACTCATCTGTTTTTCAGACTTCAGTTTTCATGTTACCATTGCCTTTTTGCAGAAAGGAATAGTAGATTACTTCAGCCAGTAAAGGCATCTCTCTCTAGTCTTCATGAGAGTACCCATGAGAATTCATGGGTATTTGTGCCCAAAAAAATCACTTTGTGTCCTAGAGTTGCAAGGGTAGGAAAAGACCTCCAAATGATCATGTCCACCCATTAACCCAGCATCACCGTGCTCATCACTAAACCATAGCCCAGAGTTCCACATCCACATGCCTTTTGAACACTTCCAGGGATGGTGATTCCAACACATACCTGGGCAGGCTGTTCCAATGCCTGACCATCCCTTCAGAGAAGAATTTTTTCCTAATATCCAGTCTAAACCTCACATGACACAACTTGAGGCCATTTCCACTCATCCTGTAACTTGTCACCTGTGAGAAGAGACCCCCTCACCTCACTAAAATTCCTTTCAGGCAGTTGTATTCAGTGATGGGGTCTCTCCTGAGCTTCCTTTTCTCCAGGGTAAAGAACTCCAGTTCCCTCAGCTGTTCCCCATAAGACTTGTGCCATAAAAAATCCACTGCATCTTCTCTTTAATCCAGTTCTTCCTTGGACTATCAGAATTAACTTGCTGCAAAGGTTTGAGGGTGGGGTATTTTGCACTCTCCTCATGTATGTGCTGGGGCCTGTGAGCAGTTTGAAAGCAGAATTTCATTCTTTGTCATTGAATTTTGCCAGAAAGGTCATTTCCTATTGCATGTAACTGAGGAAAGTGGTAAGATTTGTTTTTCTCCATTGGTTCCCAGTTTAGTTTGTGGCAGGGATGGAAATGCCAGCTGATTGTAATCCTGTGATGTTGGTTTTTTTCCAATACACCATCAGTTATTAAAAACTGATTCTCATTTTTTTAAAGCTCTTGGTTATTCCTTTTTTCTTGTTGCAGTAGAATGGGAGCAGAATATTAACCACTTGCTTGAACTTTGCACCTAAATAAATTCTGGGAGCAAAGCCTTGACCTTTTCTTTTAATAAATGGCACCTACATTAATGACTCCTTGAGGTGCTTCTTAATTTTACAGAAGGCAAACAAGTGTTTTGGCTCCACCAGAGGCCTCCAGGTGAAGGGATCTCTAAAAGCTTTTCTGCTCTTGGGTGGGATGAGAAAGGGAGGGCTGGGGCCAGAGCTGTGTGGGAAGAACTGAATGCAGTGGGTGCTGCTCACTGCTGCTGCAGCTTTGTCCAGTGTTCAATAAGGAAACAAAAGACCCTCTTGCAGTGGCAGGAATACACAGCCAGTGTTCTGCCTGCCTTAAGCCTGAGATAGGCAAACGTATCTGTGTAGCTGCACTGGGAGCAGGTGAGGTCACTCACTCTGCTAAGCCTGGAGGAGGCTGAGGGGAGACCTCATTGCAGTTTCAGCTTCCTTGTGAGGGGAAGAGATCTCTCTGGTGACCAGTGACAGGACCCAAGGGAATGGCCTGAAACTGTGTCAGAGGAGGTTTAGGTTGGATATTAGAAAAAGGTTCTTCACCCAGAGGGCACTGGAACAGACTCCCCAAGGAAGTGGTCACAGCACCGAGCCTGACAGAGTTAGAGAAGTGTTTGGACAATGCTTTTGGGCACATTGTGTGACTCTTGGAGTGTCCTGTGCAGGGTCGATGATCCTGGTGGGTCCCTTCCAACTCGGCATATTCTGTGGTCTTTAAGAATGTCAAGGAAGTAAATAAAAATATAAGGAATTTAAAAACGGCAAACCTAGTAGCGATCTGGTTTGCAAGGGAAACCAGCAACAGGAGGCAGAAAAAGCACCTGGAGAATGCGGGCATCGATCCCGCTACCTCTCGCATGCTAAGCGAGCGCTCTACCATTTGAGCTAATTCCCCGCGCTGTGTCTGTCGCTACCCAAAGCTACCATATTCACTTCTCGCGAGACGCCGCACGCCGCCGGCCGTTACACGTCCCAGTCGGGGCTCCCAGTGCGCCTGCGCGGTAGCGCGACGGCCGGGGCTCGGCGGCGGGCTGGGCTGGGCGCGCGCCGGGAGAGGAGGATGCACCCCGCGGTGAGACCTGGAGCGGGAACGGGGCGGGAAAGGGAATGGGAATTGGAACGGGAACGGGGCGGGAATGGGGACGAGATGGCAATGGGAACGGGAATGGTGGGGGGCTGCGAAGGGCTGTGTGTTTGGAGGGCAGGATGCGTACAGCTGTGTGTGTGTGTGTGTGTGTGTGTGGGGCGGCGGTGCGTGTGGAGGTCAGAGCAGGGGCTGGAGCACCCGGCACAGGCTCTGCCAGCGGCCTGGGCTGGTCCTTGGAGCCGCGCTGGGACTGCGCTGAGGTCAAAACAGAACGAAACAACCAAAAAAAAAAAAAATAAACCACAAAATATCGAGCCCCCCAGCTGATGAAGGGCTCGGGAGCTGCCCGGATGACCCCGGTTAGTGTTCAGGGCGGCTTCCCCAACCCGGCATCCCCTCACGGCCCTGGGGGCGCAGAGCTCGCACCACCCCCTCCGCCCCGCGGGGGCTCGGGGTGACACTCGGCCTGGCTGGGCAGCCCGGGGAGCCCCCAGTACTTGCTGCCATCCGTGCTGGGGTCCCCGCGCCTGGCTGGGGCAGCTGGGATGCCCAAGTGCCTGGATGAGCAAAGCTGCTGCGGGCAGTTGTTTCTTTTCGCCTTGCCTTGCAATGTCTCCTTTGAAAACAACACCCACAGAAGTGAAATCTAGCACCGTGGTGAATCGTGAGGTCTTTTCCTTCAAGAAATGGTTCCGTTTGCTCTTGTGCTCCAGCTGGAGTAGAGTTAAAGGCAACAATTTCCCTGCTGGACAAGGAAAGAGATGCTGGCTCTGGAGCAGGGAACTTCAAGTGCCTTTCGAAATGGCAGATGGGGGCATGTGCTGGAGTCTTCTGGGGAGCTGCATTGACCAGATGGGATTTTGGTGCCCGTGTTGGATGCGGGAAACGGGGATGCCCTCAATGAAGGGATGCATAGCGAAGCAGATGAGAGCATTGGGTCATTTCTCTGTGGGCGCTATGCTGAGGAAGACGAAGCTATTGGTGGGCTTGCAGCGTTTAGTTAAAGCTGTCTGCAGCAGTAGCGATATCCAAGACTCAGTTAAAAACCTGTCATTCTGGTAAACATTTTGTCTTGTCACTTTCTTCCCCTCTGATGTTCTTGAGTGAGACAAGACAACCCAAAAAGCATTGATGGCCATTGCAAAATACTTTCTGAACCAAGGCGATTACAAAATAATCTTGTTGTATAACCTCGGTGGTGGCTGCTTAACACCTAGCTGTGGGGAGAGCAGCAGAGTCCTGGGCTGAGCTGGCCAGGCTGCAGGCAGTGATCCAAGTCAGTGCAATTCACTGAGCCAGCAGGGAATTTGGCGAGAGTGATGGGACCTGCTGTGGCTTTTGCTCCGTCGAGTTCCTGGGTGCTTTACACTTTGATTTCCTGCAGTATTTTTCTACTTCTACCTTGGCTGTGTTCAAGCCATCGTTCTGTTGGATTCAAAACCATTCTCTGCTCAATTTTACACCTTTCTTGAGGGATTTGCCTTAGTTCTGCCTCTGATATACAAGTTACTTTTTTTGGATGCATTTGCTGAGCTATCCTCCTCCAGACTATGAATTTCTGATTAAATACTCCTATATATCAACAGCTTTGCAAATGAAATAGGTGCAAAACATTATTTATTTATTTTACTTGACAGGTTTTGGGCTCTGTGAGTGGGGTCTGCTTCTTACAGAGTTTGCTTAATAGGTTGTCTGAATGATACTTTATTGCAATACTTGGAATTTTAAATTTACTCCTCTTTTGTTCTTTTTGATGTGTTGCATCTTACTTTAAAGGGCCTGTGAAGCGTGACCTCAGAGCTCTTCAAAAACTCTCCTGACTCTCAGTTATCGTTTTCACAGTTGTGAGCTTCCTTCTATGTGTTTTTCTTTTTTCTTTTTTTTTTTTTTGTCAGAGAGAAGATTGGCCAACAAACATGTTCTGAAAGACATGTTTATCTTTAAGAAAAAGCCTTACAGTAACCGAACAAGCAGGCAGCCACACCCATCCAGCAGTATGATTTCTTATCTTGGAGCTTGACTCATAATTTTGATGGCTCTTTACCCTTTTTGGTTTTTTAAAAAAGAAAGTAATTTTTGTAGCTATTCCCCTGGGTGCCACACTGGAGAGCATTGCACTTGTATAATTTTTTTTCTCATGTCCTCCTGTCTCTTTTACATTACCCTGAGCTGCAGAACCCCACAATCTTACCCCAGGCTTTTGTTTGTTTTTGTTTGTTGTTTTGTTTTGTTTTGTTTTGTTTTTTTCTTTTTTTAGATATGGAGAAAACAAGGAGATGCTTGAGAGTCTCTGCTGCTGAGGAATCTCACCTTCAATTCATGGGACAGCATTTCACCAGCTTGGCTTTCCTAAGTATCAAGCTGACTCTGTGGAGCTGGAAAATATGTTTCAGGCTGTGTTTTGCATAGATGCTGTCAGATGTGAGGTTTCACCACCTGGGTGTTACGTGTGTTTTTCCTGTCACAGGGCAGTCTGCCTCTGAATCGTGTTGCTGGGAGCTCCTGGCAGAGCAAATGCAGGGGCAGGGGGAAGAGAAGCTTGTCTTCAGCCTTGCTTCGTCAACCTCAGCTACAGCCCTCCCTCATTTCTGCCTTGTTTGATTTAATAACAGGGTTGTACAGCAGCTTTTCCCACAGCAAAACCTCTTTTCTCCTTTTCTTTAGAATTAAAGTCGCACCAAAGAATCTGTGTTAAGGTGGACTTTGAAACTCAAAGCCTGTCAGTCCTTCACAGTCATGCTGGAGTAATTCCTGTGCTTTCCTCTCCTTCATTTTAGTTACAGGGGAGTTCACCTCCCACAGCTCAAGCTGTTGGAAGGACACATCTATGCTCTGCAAATAAACTTTGTCCTTGCTTTCCCCTTTCTATCTTCCAGTTGCTCTGGCAGAGCTGTGCTCCTGATCAATGCTGGGCAAGTATTGTTCAGGTTTTGGTGGATCTCTGTTTTGTCCTTGTGCTCCATCTACGTGGAGATTAAAGAAGTTGCCTTGCAGGTGACTGGGAATATACTACCTAAAGAAGCCTACAGCTGCTCTGTGTGAAGAACGGCCCCCACAGATGCTGAAGTTGCAGAGCTACCAGTGCAGCTTTGTGGAATGGTTACTTGCTGCATCCCCTTCAGCTTTCAGCAGCCTGGGACATCCCAGTTATCCATTTCACTGGGCAGTGCAGGGTTTCTTTAAGGGCCTGGTTCATGCCACGCTGCAGATTGCTCAGCATGGCACTGCAAGAGCTGCTGTGTGGTGGAAGGCAGATTTCTAGAATGTGCAAGATACTCCTGAGTGCTGAGGGTAGCAATCTCGGCTGCTTTGCTACCATACACCTCCCCGTTTGAAGTAGCAGTGGGTATTTCTGAAGCAAGTATCCAGAGTGGAGTGCTTGCTCTGATTTTCAAGGTGGGTGGTGCTCTCTGTGGGTTTGCTTAAGGTATTTGTACCCTGAGCTTAAGGTATTTGTAGAGGGACCAGTGTAGATTGTTCCCCCTAAGTATCTGCTCGAGTGCCAGCCACGCTTGCCGGCTCCACGTCCTGCTGGGTTGCTCCTGCGTGTGCCATCCCCCTCTGCACTGCAGAAGAGCTAAATCGGGGTTGGAGGAAAGCTGGCGAGAAGCCTGGATGTTCCTAGAAAGATATTGATTGCCCTGGACAGTTCGGGGTTGTTCCTTTTGTTTCCCTGGCTCTTGTCACAGGGTCGGGCTCGTTCGGGCAGCAGCTCGCTGGAGGATGGAGGAACAGGGCCGGCTTTGCGGGCTGAGGCTGGAGTGGAGCCATCCCAGCCCGCCTCTCTCAAGTGTTAAGTCTGAAGCAGCCTGCCTGGTAATTCCATTAATGAAAGCCTAGTGCCAGAGAGATAAATGTAATTCCACGGTAAAGCTAACGCTCGGGCTCAAACGGAGAGGATTTGCTGGTTCTCCTGGGTGCACTGCTGTGAGTAATGTACTCCAGTATTACCCACAGACGATGTTTAAAGTCTACATGTCACTGCAAAGACTGGGCAGTGATAAAAAAAATATGCTGCTAAATCTTCATGTGAGGAAATCCTTAGCTCCAGAGCATAGCTGTCTCTTTGCAATGGGTTTTCCAGGGAATAAAAGTTTCCTGCTTAACTCCTGACATGCAGGATGGCACCATGCTAAGCAGCCAGCTGATCCAGGAGACAGCTTGCAAGGGCTATAGCCAGAACGAGCTCTCTGTGTATAATCAATGCAGAACAGAAATTATATACCCTGTGTGTGTGACACCAGAAAGCTTACAAGCACCTCAGAGCCAGCCACCACAATTGCAAGTAGCATAAGCTTCTTTACATTTTTGGCAATGAGGTCCGTGCTTGAATTCAGATGTTATGGTCCTGGGTAGCTGTTTGCTCAGTTTGATTTCTTTTTGCAATAATTTTTTTCTGATTTCTCACTTTTCTTAGTTTGATTTGCAGTTGTATAATACCCTTATGGCACCATCATCAAGTCTTGTGTTGAAAAGGAATGGTTAATTGGGATATTTTTAGTTCTCCTGGTGGCTTGGATCCTGGAAATCAAATTCAGGAGCCAGCATCATTCAGCTTTCTGCAGAGGAGCTTCCCATGCCGGAGGCAGCAGCTGAGCAGTTGTGTCCAGCAGGGTGGGAGCTCACAGTGCCAGTGAGACCCAGTGCTGTGGAACCCCAAAGTTCAAGCAAACAAATCACTTGCCTCATCTTTTGGAGCTCAGTGAAGGATTTTCCTTCTCATCAGTCCAAGGTGGAGGAAAAAAGTTCAATGAAGGAGAAGCAGGGGCTGGGGATGCTTAGCTCCTTGTGTGTCCCCATCACTCCAGCTTTGCCTGAGTGTCCATCAGTATACATCTGATCTCCTTAGTTAGGACTCGGGTCCTTGCTGTCCTGACAGCAGAACTAAAGCTAAAGCCAGCTTGCTCAAAATGCTTGTTTGTTGGTGTATTCAGCTGCTTGCCAGTGCCTCCTGCTGTAAGAGGTGTGGGGGAGAGTGGCTTGTTGAGCAGAGTGAGGTGCATGCTTTGCTGGTGACCTAGCAGCAGCTGGGACAGCCAGCCTAAGTCTGCAGCCTGCTCCTGCATCTCTTGCTTCTCTTTGCAGCAGCTATGCAGACATGCCTGCCTTCTTCATGCACATGCTGTGGGCCAATTCACTCACCAGAAATCAGGATTAAAACAGATTGTCTTGAGTTTTTAGATCTCCTGCCTCCTCTTGCCTTCAGTTTTGTTCATTAATCAGTGAGGGTCATGCATGGGAGAGCCACATCTGCCACTCACCACCACGGTGGCAGGATGTTGGGGAGATACAGTATCAGTCAGAGCTACTGCAGTTGCTTTTAAAAAAAATTCTCCTATTTGCATCATAGCTGACTACAGATGTTTTAGCTTAGTAGTGTGGTTTTCTCACCCCAAGTTAAAATTTTTGAGTGTCTCTTTTCCTTCTTTTAAAGCTCTGACATCTGATTTGGGCTAGAGTGAAGCAAGGTTGCACTGATAGTGAGTTATGTGTCTTCTCAAACACTTCAATATAGAGTAGATGAAAGAGCAGGTAGGAAAATGACCTGCATATTTAGAAACTCAGTTTCTTGAAGAACTGTGGTGCCTTGTTCTTACAGTATGTCTCCTCCCTCCTCCTTCAGTTCAATGAGTCAAAAGTATCATGAGAGTGTTGATATATGGTTGGGGGGGGATTTATGAGGAAGGATGTAATGTGTTCGTTCCTCTGGTGGTAACAAAGTGGGTCAGAAGTGTTACCTGTGCTGTTGCTGCTGCTTACAATGCTAACCAGATAAAGTTACTGAAATTAGTTCAAAGCCTCACTATTTGCTTTCCTCCTTGACTTGCTGTGTAAGTTTCACTGGGAAACTTGTATCTGATCTGCAAGGCATTGATTTGTTTGATGGGTCTTGTGGCCAAAGTGCACGGTTGAGCCACCTTGATGCTGCCACAGTCTAGGTGGCCTGGCACTGGATTTTTTCTTTACCAAGGTATTTTTGAGCCACAGCTGCATTCCCATCAGGTTTGCTGCAGAGTTGACCATAGCTGAGAGTAGCTATGGTGGGCAGACACCCACCACTTGGCTCCCATGGATAAAGGGCTGGTAGGACCATCACTTGGCCTCCCAGAGATGCTCTAAATGTCTGGAGGCTGAGCAGAGCCTGATACAGTGTCCTTCTGCCTGCCTTGAGCTTATGGTGTAAATCCCACAGCAGGCTTGGCAGGGGTGACCTGATGGCTGTGCTTTGATACCTCTCTATGTTGAAGAGATCTGGCTGGAGTTTGCTCAGGGTCTCCCATGCTGTCAGAGAAAGATGCCATGAGGTGCAGCAGGTGGAACTTGAAGTTGAATTTGGAGTGAGAAGGGGGCATATGTAACATATAGCTGAGAAAACCAATAAGCTTCACAAGATCTTAACCACTGAAAGGGCTGAACTTGTTTCCAGTTATGTATTTAAAATGTGATTAGTCACCTCTTAAAGTAGGGTGCTGTAATCCTGCTTCTGTGGAAAAAATTGCACCATACATGTGTCAGTACAAGGGGTGGACTCAGCTCAGCAAGTGTGTGTGCGCTTTCAGGCTTGGTCTATAAATCCCTTCCTCTATTCTGGCCCTCTACAGATGTGTGAGAACTCTTTCCTGCAGCGTTGCCCTCGCCATGCTTTTAACATCCAAAGGTCTGGATGGAAATTGTTGTCATCTCGCCCTCTTATGTGCCAGCACTCAGTCTGATGGCAGGCAGAGACTCCATGGCATCTAGAGCTTCTCCCTCCAGCAGACTGAAGGAGGGAGAAGGGTCAGGGGGACCTCTGCCCCTCTCTGGCAGTGGGCTGTTGTCAGTCTCCTGTGTGTCCAAGGAAGCAGTTTTTCAAGATTTTTGTCTGGATTTTACAGGGATCTCTTCCCTTACTTCTTTCCTGCCTTAGGCATGGATGCCAGCTGGATCTCCACTGACCTCATCCTGTGGCAGATCAGTAGCTGGGAGACCACACATCACCTACAGCAGGGTGCTGGATCTGGCATGGGGACAGCTGAATGGACAGAGGTCCATTCCCAGAGAGGCTGGGCAGGAAATGCATCCCTGGTCTTTAGTTTGTGGCTCAATGTCTCTATTCCATATTCTCTGACTGCTGGAAGTGGCAGACTGAAATGAAAAGATTGGGTTAGCCACTATCCTGCCGGAGCTCAGAGAGAATGAATTTAGCTGTTCTTGTTTGATTTCAAGAAATTGCATTAAAATGAGCAAAGAGGCTGTGCACCAGAGGCTGCTTCCGCTGCAGACATCTGCTTGCAAAACTGTTACAGAGCGATTCCTGTTGGTGCTGCAAAGCTGGTGGGGAAAGCAGAGCTGTGGCACGGGCCAGGAGACCTCTGTGGAGGTGCATCTGAAGGGCTTTGGCTCTCTTGATTGCTTTGGCAGCTCGTCTGTACTTAGAAACAGGTGTGGGCATCGCTTCCATCTGTTATCAGTGGTCACTGGTGTCTTGGTGAGTGCAATGAGCTGCTTTTCCCTGCAAGCTGAGGAGCCGCGCTCTGCCCCAAGTCCCTGCTGCTAGGAGATGGCATGCAGGCAACTGGAGAGTCCCCAGCATAAATGTTGGATGTGTGACATGATGGCTCTTGTGTCCTGCCTCACGTGAGCTCTGTGGTTACACCAAGTTGCAGCTGACTTCTGAAGCTCTTCTCGGTACAAATTGACCTGAATTGATCGGTTGTGGTTTGTTTATTTCTTTTTTAAACTAAGATGCATTTCTGCAGAGGTGAAAACTTGAACTTTATTACAAAGTCTGTGATTTTCTTAAGGACGCTTTGGGATATTTTGGGAGTGTGCATGTGGTCTGCATGGTAATAGTTATCAGAAAAACTGAGAACGGGTCATTTGGAGATGTGTAGCTGGTTAATTGATTTTAATGCCACAGAAACTCAATTTGAGTAACTTGGTGCTTTTTCTGGTGGGGAGAAAAAAAGAGCTGTGTTAAGTGGAGGGGCAGCTCTGGGTATTTCTGTGAAAGGTGTGTAACGCAGGCTCGAATGTGAGATTTTGAACTGTACTTGTCTGTTCCTGTCTAGAGTTGGTGGTTTCAGTGGGAGCACGCAGCAACCATCGAAGGCAAGGCTTGTGTGGGGGCCCTGGGGCAGAAGCCTGTGTGACTAATGTGTAACTCAGAAAAACAAGGCAGGATTAGCTCTGCCTCCTTCCTCTCTATAAGGAGCTAGTGGTGGGGAGCTCTGTCTGACTGCTGCTGGGATGCTTGGATGGGACCTCTGGTCAAGCTGATGGATCGGCTCCCTCCACTCAGTGCAGCTTTGTGGCAGGTACTTTTTGGGTGGGGTCTGTGCCTCTTGCTGGTTTCGGAGGTGAGGTGACTGGCTGGCATGTGAAGGCTTGTGCTGGCAGCTGCTCTCATAGGTACCCTGAGCTACACCTGTGTCTGCTGCAACCCCTCCATCCATACCCGTGCCAGAGGAGAAGCAGGGAGGGGGTGGAGGGGGCTCAGGCTTCCCAGTGCTGGTGACAAATCAGCCCGTGGGGACCATGCAGGGCTGTCTTGTGCTCCTCCCTCCACGCTCCTGGTGCTGTTGAAGTTGGTCACGTGTTGGGATGAAGGTCTGGCTTAGAGTTTGAGCCTGTGCTTCTACTTTCCGTCATTATTTTCCAGGGTTTCTCTGCAAGGAATTGGAAAATCCCCTCTATGGGCTGCCGTGACAGCCTTAGAAATATCCAGATGGATTTGAACTTTGGTGCTGCAAAGGGCTTTGCGTATTTATTTTCAGCTTCCTGCTGTCTGCTTTGCTTAAGAGCTTTTGCTAGATCCTTTGCATATGCTCGTCCTTGCTCCTCTGCTCCTGGAAACCATTTGAGAATGCCCTTCAGCTATGGCAAAACACCCCCCTCCCAAAAAAAAAAGAAAATCCCTAAACTTCTTGGAGGAATTTTGTTTTACCACTGTGCCTTGGTAAGCTGCGAGGCTTGCATAGCTGTGGTGTGTTGCTGTTTGGGTGCATCAGCCTAGTTTGGAGACCTCAGAGAGCAAATCACCAGGCTGTTTTGGATAGGTCTTTACAAAAGTAAGTGACTGAGCACGCTCAGGAGTGAATGGATCTATTAAACTGATTTTATATGATTTACCCCTGTGCAAAGACAAATATATGATGGGTTGAAGCCTCATCTAGGTTTCCACGTGTACCACTGTGCCGTCTTTCTGAGGTCATGCTTCTCGTCAGCTTTAGCTGATCTCAGGCTGTTCTCCTGCCAGAAATTCTTCCCCTTTATTTTCTTATTTCTGGGATGGCTTCCTGTTGGATCAAGCAAATGATGGTTGCTACCTCTAGTGTAGAGATGACTGGGATGTGTAGAAGTGAGGGGAGGGAAAAGGCAGGACTGTCTGTTGTGGCAGCAGAGGGTAGTTTTGGATCAGTTGAGCTGATGAGCATGTGGGAGTGGGCATGGCTTGCTGAAGAGCAGCTGTGTAGCCCCTGGTGGAACATGTCCTGCTTCTACTCCAGTTTCTTTCCATGTAAAAGGGTGCTAAGGATTGCCAAGTGCATTAGTATTTCTGGGAAGCTACAGTGTTGGAAGAGTCCTTTATGGGGCACTGCTGACTGATGGCTTTGTGTACATGCTGCCAGAGTTTGGCTTCCCAGGTAAGCCAGGGGGTTTCCCTCTGGGAGGACTTTGAGCACAGCTTTAAAATAAAGCTTCCTGCTGAATGTATCAAGGAAAGTATTAGATTGAATATAAGGGAGAATTTTTCTGTGGTGAGGGTGGTGAGGTACTGCAACAGGTTGCCCCCAGAAGTTGTGGATGCCCCTTCTTTATAGTCACCCAATATCACTCAGTCCTCTGCTGGCTTTGCTTTATAACCTTTTTATAAACTCTGGTGAATCTTTGTTTGTTGGATTAAATGAAACAAAAGGTTATCGTGTTTCTGCAGCACTACTTCAGTCTGCAACAAGAAAGAAGTCATCTTGGCCAAGGACAGGGAGGGTCTGCTGGGGTGGTGACACTGAGAAATACATATTTTGATGGACAAGTTGGAGCTGCAGGAAGCAGCAGAGGAGCTTAGCTGTCATGAGTGTGTCATCCCTGCTCTTCATTGCCTGGAGCCTGGTCGTATCTTTGGGAAGAGCACCTCTGGGACAAGTGACTCTGCTGGGCACTGTGAGAAGGAAGTTTGGGAACCAAGGGTGGGGGCTGAGCAGTCTGATTCCCTGGCACTCTACTGTGTTTCCAGTATATTTGTCTGCTGCGGGACAAAATGCTTTGTCTGAGAGCTGCAATTGCTTGGGGAAGGCAAGCCAGGCCACCTTCATATGGCTTTGATTAAATCCAGCAGCACTTAAGAAAGCTTCAGGCATTTCTTTTTGCCTTGCTTGGCAGTACTGGGAAGCGAGGACTTAGGACTTTGCTAGTGATGTTTCTGCAGTGTTGTCTAGGAGTAGGAGTCACATTGAGAAAAGGAACTGGAAGAGGAAGGGAGAAAAGGTTGTATGTATGGCAGCCATGTTGATACTCCCCATATGCTGAGCCCTGGTGCAGGCATGGGTCAATACCCCTGTGCAGATGAATCCTGAAAGTTAAAACAGATTTAAGCCCCTTCAGATTTAAGCCATGTGAGCTTGAGGTATGAATTTCCTTGCTTTCTGTACCTTTATACATAAGCTACCACTGAAGATTATTGGCCAGGTTGGATTTGTCCTGTTATTTCTGTCCTTGTAGAGCTGTTGGACAGTGTTGATTTACTGGTTTCAAAAGAACAACAGAAGACCCTCCTGGAGGTACATAATAGGAGTAAATAACTCTTGTCTTTTGGTTAATGTAGAGCAACAGGGTGATGGAAAATTTGTTTTTTGCTTGAGGCATGAGTCCAAGATCTGTGTTGTGGTCTCGTGGTCTTCTGCGTTGTTTTCATCCTTAGAAATGCCTTCAGCCATTCCATAATGGGAAAGGAGAAAGAGGAAAATGAGTGAGGGGGAACCACGGATGGATTAGACTTTTTCCTCAGTTCTTTAAATACCAGCTGGCAATGACAGGTCTCTGAATCACCTGCAGAGATTGGGGAAAGCAAGCAAGTCTCTTTCTCAGTCCAAGGTAAACCGATGTGCTGCATGAGTGAATTCTCTCACAGTACATAATGAGGTCCAGTTGGCAGGAAGTACATGAGACATTGTCAGGCTGATTCTGTACCTTCCTCTTGCTGGTTTGGTGCTTTGACTAGAGACATTTTCTCACTGTTTCCTTACCTCCCTCAGCTTCCAGATCCTCTCTATGTACAGTGTGTTTGAGGAGGGTCCCTCATCCACCATGTTCCTTGCTGTCCCTGAACAATTGCATAAACAAGATGGGAAAAGTAAAATTACATTAGATGTGGTGACCTTTGCTTCAGTTGTATCATGAGAAAAACTCCTTGTGGCTGCTTAGAATTGTTTCCAGTAAAACATTTCTGCTGTCTTTTCTTTGGCATTCAGCAGGCACTTCAAATGCCTGAAGTGAGGTGGTTTTGCAGCCCGCAGAGTTGACTTCTGTCACGCCTCTTGCTCAGTGCTGGTTAAATGTCTTCTGTGTGACTAAGGTACCAAAGCTTTATACAGCCATCAATGAAAAATAGAAAGCTTTTTTTATTACAAAACTATAATGGTGAATCAATTATGATGATGAAAAAATGGAAGCGGCCTGGCTCTGACATCATGTGGGATTTCCTCTTCTGCAAACTAGAAGAAATTGCACAGGTGCTGTGGACCAGATCTTCAGCAGCATCTCAAGGAGCACAGCAGGGGCATTGTAGGTGATCCCTTCCATCCCATTTACCAGGCTCATTTCTGCCCCTGCACATAGATGTTCTCTGCAGTGCACTGGGTGTTAAGGAGGCTTTAGTGGATGAACAGCCTTGGTTTGGGACTTATCATCTTGCCTTTTACTTTGGCTTCCTTCTGTGATTTTGGAGAAGTCCCCTGACAGTCTCATGCCACATGCCTCTGCTATGATGCTAGGGCTAGATAGGAGCGTGTTCAGGGCAGAGATCTAACACCCTCCTGATTCTCACGAGATTGCTTTGGTATCCTTCCTTTTCACCAGCCAGCTCTCATGAATGTCACTAATTACAATTCTCTCTAATGGTTACAGGATTTGCCAGTTCCTGTATGCTGATGGGAATCGTGTTCTGGCTCCTGATCAGTGCTATAGGAGAAGCTGATGCTCTGAACAGGTATGTTTGTTGTGTTCCTGTTGAGGGGAAGAGGGGCTGCAGGTGGCCAAGGATGAAATGTGTGCAGGGTTTTCCTGATGGGTGTGGAATAGATCCTGTGGTGCTGACTGCTCTGCAGTGAATAATAATTTTTTCCATCCAGAGGTTTTGGGAAAACACCCAGGCAGAAGATTAGGTTTGCATTTAGCCTTGCTGACAGCCCTCTGAGGAGAGGGCTGGAAAACAGCGTTGCTGCAGAGCAGCTCCTGGGAGACCATGCTCCTTGCTAACACAGGCACTGCCTTTTCCCTCTCAGAGCACCAGCGGGGGAATCCCGGCTGAGCTCGCGGCTGCGCAGGCTGGGCCCTCCTGCTCAGCTGGCCTTTGGCAGCTCCCCCGTGGCGTGCATCCGCCTGCATCCTGAGCAGGGTGGGAGGGAGCTGTGTGCGTGTTGGTATCCAACCATGAACAAATCTGCTGTTGTTTTCTTAATGTATGGCAAGAACAGCCCGTAGCAGCTTATTCCTCCCTGGATAATTACTGCTCTGCTCTGCCACTGATTGCTCTCAGGAGAAGAGGAGTAGTGCCTCCCCTGCGCTGCCCTGTGCATCCTTTTGCCTGAGTTATTTAGTTTGTTATTGCTTTAAGGCATTAGTGCTCAAATGAAAAATCTAATCTGCGCTCTTTGCAACTGTTTGACATTCTAAGTGCATTGCCTAAGTCGGTTGAAGTCCCTGAGATGCCAGACATGCTTTCAGTAATGCCCCTTGCTATGCCACCAGCAGGTCTGCTTGCACCTCGCTTTCAATTTCTGGATTACTTTGAGGAGGGGAAAATACAGGGCTGGGTTGCAGTCTACTATTGTATTATCTGGAATTGTGTTCCCAGCTGATCAGAAATGTGTGTGCAACTGGAATTGGAGTGGAATATTTTGCCATCTGTGGTTGCTCGGGGAGGTCTGAAAAGTAGGTGGATGATCCTGCTGTGGGAGGATGGACAAGGAGGGTTGGCCTGGCACGCTGAGCTTGAACCTTCAGCTTGCCCTAGGAGCAAAAGAAGCTCATTCTGCAAACATCCATCCCTCATGGATCTCATCAAAATGACATTGCCTTGCATTTAGCTTGCCTGAATGGCCCATTTGATTGTATAAGGATATAACCATAACTTGCTGCATAAAGCTTTCTTGATCCCTAAAAAAGTGAAATGTATTCATTATGGAAAGAGATCTTTCTTGAAAACCTGGTTCATCCAGGACTGTCTGGGCGGTGCTGCAGACGTGCTGGAGGAGTAGGAGTCAGGGTGGAGCTGTTTCCACTTAATTCTCCTGTATTTCCCGGGGTTTATCATAGCATGCAAGCAAACGAGCCCTCCACTTTGGACCTGAAAGCAGAGCTGGTTAGTTAAGCACTGCCTGTGCTTCCCATGGCAGCCTTCTCCTTATGCTTTTCTTTTCTTCAATTAATTTTCTGATGTAAAAGGCCTCTTCTTAAAGGGAAAAGCACAATAAGAAGGGGAACAGCAAAGGTAGGAGTGCCTCCATTTGCTAGCAAGCTGTTGCAGGTGTGTCTGAGTTGGGGGAGCCAGCACTGAGTCAGTGTCCCAGACTCCTGATGACTCAGGTGGCAAAATCCCAGGTCATTGCCTTCTCATGCCTGAATTGCAGCGAATTTCCTGTGACAAACTCTCACCTTCTGTAGTGACCATGCAGGGAATGCCATCCTCTTCCTCCTGTATGGGTTATGACCAGCTTGGTTCACTGGGGATGCAGGCAAGTGTGGTAGCACTTCCCTTCCTGCCACCACAGGTGAAAAGTTGATTTATCTCAGCACCCTCAACCTTACCTCTCTCCTTCCCCCCCCCCCGCCCTGTTTTTTTGTTAAGATGGGATAAGTCACAGGAGTTGCAGTTGTCTATTGAGCTTGAGGAGATTCTTATGCAAATCTGGAGGCTGTGTTCTCCTGGCAGATCTGCTTGCATGCATTATCCACTATTTCATTGTACTGGAAGGAGAGCTATTTTCTGAAACATGGTTTATTTTTAGTCAAGACTTTCCCTGTCTAACTGGCAAAAGTTCAGCATTTGCAGCGGGATTTGCAGAAGAAGCAATTTTGCCAAATACTTGGACTGGGGGAAGGGAGAGGAAATGTTATATTAGCTAGCAAAAAAGCTAAATGCTGACTTGAAAAACAGCTTAGGACACTGTTGTAAGAGCATAAGGTAATGCAAGTTGAGAACAGCGTTGTGTTGCTGCAGTGGGTACTTCAGTCTGGATTGCTCTTGCATTTCGTTCTGACTGCTGCCACAGAGGTTAACCAGCAGTGGGAGGGAAGTGCTGCTCAGGGGCAGGTGGTCGATGAGCCACCTTTTGGCCTGACCCTGAGCAGTGAATTAGCAAAGTCACCTTAACTGCAGCATCCCTGGGAGAAGTTCTGTCCCTGCAGTGCATTGCACTATCCTGCTGTACCTGTGTTTGGGGCCTCTGGAGGCTCACTGAGAGTTGAGCTTTTTGATTATATGGAATGTAGCATGCCCATATTTGAGTACCCTTGTCAGATATCCTGAAATGAATAGGGTGGCACATGGGATGTCCTGGGGCAGTGCTGCAGCTGTCTTCTCTCTTCCCCAGCTGCTGCTCCAGGGACAAACTGTTTTCACATGCCTCATTGCTTTCACCAACTGCCTAACCACTCTGGGTCTAACCACTCTCACAAGAGCAGCAACCTTTCAGGGGTGCAAGGATATTTTCTTCATGGTCTTGCATCTCCTCAGACATTTCCACCACTCCTTTTACAGAGTCATCTTTGTTACTATTAGCTGGTAGTGCTGCAAGCACCAGACATCTGAGAACGACACCAGAGAGTGGATGACTGTGTTCAAAGCCTTTGGTACTTACTCCTCTGAAAAAATGAGAGTTGATTACACATGTGGGTGTGTAAATGATTTGTTTCCTGCTGCAGGTTAACTCCAGCAGTTTGCTTTATCTTTTTTTTTCTCCCTGCTCCAACCCCCCAAGAGACAATCACACTGCAACTTTGTCATGGTTCCATTAAGAAAACAAGGAGAAATCCTTCAGTTCCAATTTTTTCTGAATGTTTGGAAACCAGAAAAAAAGAGAGGAATTTAGGTGTATTCTGCATTTGGTCCAAGTAGGTATATGTTGCCTGCAGGTAACAGACCTGCATCTTTGTGAAAGGATTGGGGATGAAACAAAATTTTAAGTGTTGTTTCAGTAATTGGGGTAGAAGCACCATGAGAATCAAGGTAGAAGAACTCAACTGCCTAGGGTAGTAATCTTCCTGAAGGAATTAATTTAATTTAACCTGATAAAAGAATTTATGCAGTGGGGGAAGTCTCTACCATTTCCTGCCAAGCTTCCTGAGAAGACTAGGAAAAAATAAGTGCCGAAATGACACTCTTCTCGCCGTGGGGGAGGAGGCTTATGTCTTCCTAAGGCCTGTTATTATCTTTCTGTTAAAAACCATCTGTATTAGGTGGCAAATCAGGATTGTTTTAGCTATTCAATTTTCCCTAGTTCCCTGGGGACTTCCTAGTTGCAAACCTATTTGCAAATCCCCTGTCCATATGGGATGCAGATGATCTCATGTGCCCCAGTGTTGATGCAGCAGTCAGCCCCATGCTTGCCATATACCTGGTGGCCTGTGGATGTAGAGACTTCATAAGTTTGAAGCTTTTCCTTAGGGAAAGTTTGTGGGTGGTTGGGTGTTGTGGTTTTTCCTTACATTGCTAATTATTTCAGGGAAATTCCTATCTTATTAGTTCTTTCTCCCCAAAAGCAATTCTCTTCCTCTCTGTCTCTTGCCCTCAGTGGCTGGAAGAACGCTGATACGTTAGGAAAGCCAGTCTCTGCTTTAAATGGCCTTAAGCATGTCAGTATTCAGCTCAATTTCCTCTTACAGTGGCTTGCTACAAAATGAGCAGGAATCTCAGGGCATCCCTGGGTCAGCTTTTTATCTGATGCTCAGGAGGGTTCGTTCCAGACGGGTGAGTTTATGGAGGAGGAGATGTCCACCTCGAGTTTTGAGTACTCTGATAGGAAAATATTTTTTCTATCACTGAATTTTTGCTGATATAATTGAACTATGCTTAAAGTATGTGGGCATATGTTGTAATCTGCTGGCAAAGACACTGAAAATCACTGTCGTGGTTGGCCCAAAGGTGCATGTAGATTGCTAATGTCTGAATCAATACCCTGTCTCCAGTGGTGTAACAGGAGCTGCTCTGGAAGGAGTTGGGTGGAAGCTGAGCATCCTAATTCAGCATTCCATCTGCTTTAGCTTGACCCTGTGCCTTGCAAATGTGCTGGGTTTCAGGCTGAGAGCTGAACTTGGCTGGCAGCCTCCAGTCCCAGGTACTGGGGCAGGTGAGGAGCTGCTATGTCTGTGGCTGAATGCTGGAACCCATGTCTGCGTGGGAGGCTGCAGCAGTCAGAATTCCTTCAGCAAGGAACAGAGCTGACTTCAGATTGCAGTTTTTAAAACCTTTGTTTAGTGCAGGTGAGCAGTTCTGTGGGCATTCCATAGCTTGTGCTTACCCAGCCCTCCCAGCATAACTGTGCCAGTTCCCTCAGCTTGGTTTCACAAGCAGAGGCCTCATGCAGCCCTCATGGAGGGTCAGCATTTGGTGACTGCCTGAATTGCTGCTTATCCCCAAAGGTGCTTCTGCTCTGCTTTGCTCTGTAATTACTTGCCATGCGTGTGTCCTCCCCAGCAGCGTTCACCACGGTTTTTAAAAGGGAAGATAAGGAACAGTGGACAGATGGACATCTGGGAGGACTGTTGGTAGAGGGCAGGGGGAGTGGTTTTAGCCCTGGTACTTGCATGCAGCATAATCTCCAGGCAGATCCCACTGTGACTGTTGATGAAGTTTCCCTTTTCTTGGCTGGCTTATTGGAAAACCCTTTTCACTCCAAGTTTTGTTTGGAAAGAGAGACGCCCACACAGATGGCTGCTCTTCAGTTGTCATTCATGTTGGGATTTTTTATGTTCCTTTTTTGCATCACCCTCAGGTGAAATCCAGGCTTGCCAAAAAATCATATCCCAGATTTAGAAAGAAACTAAAGAGTAAGAATATTCTGCTTCTTCTCTCTAAGCTGGGAATGCAGTGGGCTATCTCATATTTTATCAGTTCACAAGGGATTGTGTTACTTTTTCTTTTTGGCTGAGCTTCCATGTAGTTCACTTGTTTGTTTTCCTCAGAGAAAAGGTACAGCTTTCATTAAGGGTGGTTTCGGCTATGTTTTGCACCTTCCTTGAGACTGTCTAAGTGGTTCCACTTTTTCCAGACAAGTGCCAATGCTCTGCTTTGGAGTCCTGCTGGTCTCATCTGATAAGGGTTGGCGTGTTTTTTCCTCCTAAGTAGCTCTCAGAATTGCTGGATTGATAAATACTAAGTGTTTTTAGGTCTTTGAGATATTGTGGCACAGGGGAAGGGGAGGAGAACAATAGCATTGCTGGAAAACATGGGTTTGGTATGCTCGTGATTTATGAAACTGAAGTTACAGCCTCTTGCTTGGACCCCTTGCTGGGTTCCAGGATGCTGTGGATGGTGCAGTCCATAAAGCTCGAGTGTTTTGCATTGCTCCTGGCCTTCTAGCTGTAGAGAAGAAGCAGAGTTAAGTCACAGCTGGCCATTGTGCAGCTGTGGTTGGACTTCACTCTCTAAGTGCCCTGGAGAGGATGCTGGAGGGTCCCACACCAGGGTGCCAGGGTGCAGGAGGATGAGGCTGAGAAAAAAGGTGAAAATGGCAACTTGAAATGGCAAAAGTTTCAGTCAGGTTTCTAGAATTGTGGCTTGCTGTCCATTTCCTTCTTTATTTATCTAACCCTGCAAAATTGCTGTGGCAGGGCTGGTGGTAAACTTTGGGAGGCTGGAAAGATGCCAGTACAAGGAGGTGGCTAATGCTTCCTTCCAAGTGCATTAACTCATTCCTGAAATATGCATTTCTTCTAAAAAAATAATTTCTAGGGTAGCTGTTTTTGGGGCCTCAGTGGTTGTGCTTTGAGTAGAAATAAGGCTGTCAAAGGTTTCTTCGGGGGGCAGGGCCAGGCACATGCATAGCCTTGGATGGTGCTGACAGTGCTGCCTGTCAGCCCCACGTGTTTCCAGACCTCTGTGTTGCATGGTGAGGAGCACACCAAGGAGAAGCGTAGACCCCAGGGATTTAGCAGGTTGCATCTATATGAAAAAGGATTTTTTTTTTTTTTTAAGGGATTGACAATCAATCCTTCACTCCTCGTTTTTTGCCTTGGCATGGTGCCGGCAGCCCAGGTGTGGTGGCTGGGCTTGTCCCACATCCAGGTGGAAGCTGTGGGAGCATTGGAGTGGGGAGGATCAGGGGGTGGAACCCTGTATTGTGTGAGCACCAGCAGCTGCCAAAACCCCTGTGCTGGTTTTCTGCTAAATGCAGTCCTGGATTAAACCGAGTAAAAACTGGGTTTATGGGAGCCTGGGATAAATGGCTCGACCATGGTGATTTTCTTTTTGGTCATTATTTCCTAGCATGCAATTGCTGTAATTCTTCTGTGTTACTTTTATCATTCTTGATTTCTGAAAGTATGTTTTCCTTTTTTTATTCTTTTCCTGAGGGTTTTGGCCAGTGTTTTCCAAAGCTATTGTGGTGGGTATTTCCCCTTCTCTCTCAGAAGCAGCTTTCAGTTTGGAATTAATAGCTCAGCATTGTTCACATTGTATTCCACTTTTATGGGCTTTTTTTTCCCTTTTGACTTTGACAGAAGGGGAAAGCAGTCTCCTAAATACTTCTGTAGTCTTTTGGGTCACTTTGCAGAAAATATTTCTTTCCTGTTATAGAAGGCCTCATATTCAAAGCTCCAGGCAGGAAAGCTGTTTGCAGCATTCACATTGGAGTTTCTGAAAGCATGGTTCTTGCATAGCTTTTGCTTGGTTTTGGCCAGTTTCAGTTAAGATTGTGCTGAATTCACCTTTGAGCAGGACTTCATAACCTTGTCAGAGTTAACTTTTGTTGAAACATTTCTAGCAACGTAACCTGTTTACAACCGGTTTCTACAGAGCATCCCACATGTTAAACCTGTTCCACTCTTCCAGACCAATGCCAATTTTCAAACTCCCCCAATTCCCTGCAGAAATAGCAGGTTATTAATAGGATCTTTATGCATATGTGTTTATCAGGCTTTACATAGCTTTGCACCAAAGTGTTTCTTTACCTACATTGCACTCAAAAGCTGAACCCTGTGGTCAGCATGATGTATATCTGCAAACTTCCCTTGGTTTGTTCAGAGCATGATGATCTGGCTATACAAACACTTAAATTTGCTTACCTAATTTAAAATTAGTTGCAATAAAGAATTTATCCACTCAGGTTCTTATGGAACTAAATACTGTTTATTTGAGATGGGGGTTGATTTACATTTTTGGGTTTTCCCCCTTCCACTGCCACAGCGGTGAACAGCTGTGGCTTACATCAGCCCAGGTATATGGTACTTGTAGCATAGCAGTGATGTTTCCTAGGATGTGTCTGACTTCTTCCCCTCTCTTCCAATGATCATTGGTCTTGTTGAGTGGGCACAAGGTCTCCTGGCCTGTTGGGTCCCGGGAGACTGCTGATCCAGCAGTGAGAGGGCTGTGGTGAGCCAGCTGCTGCAGGGACAGGATGTGAGGCACCAACCACAGCAAGTCACTATGATCTTCTCAGCTGCCACTCGTTACCATGACCTTGCAGCGTTTGCAGTGTGTGATCTGATGCTCAGGAGATAGATTTCCTGAGTGGTAACTGTCTGAACATGCAATCCCAGTACTTGTTGCAGCTGACCAGCCAAGCTGGATATGCTCTGACAAACAATGTGCTCCTTTGGCTGCAGTTTGCTTTAAGATAGGGGGGGAAAAGAGGGTGGAGGGAGAGAATGGGGTACATGTAGAGGTTAATAACCTCTTCTCAAGTCCTTGTTCTCTTTCATCCTTCGAATTAGCTTTTTTCCCCGAATATAACAACAGAATTTTGTAATGAAATCCACATGGGAGAAACCAGTGGTGCGTTTTCTAGTCAAAACAGCCTCCATGTCATCTGACTATTCAAATGGCAGTAGAGAAGTGTTTGGATCAAGAGACTAGATGCTGAATGCATGTTGAACTAATTAGTTTCTCCCCTTTAATGATGTAATGATGATGCTATTAGAGAAGCCACAAAAGAAGAACATTTCTCAGATCGTCTCTTCCGAGTTCATGTGTATAAACTGCAAACTCAAGTCCTTTTAATCTCAGTTAAAACCATTGGGCTTTTCTGGGAGATGCAGTTTCTTGGTTGGGTTTTGTGGTGGGACAGCAATATGTGCTTGCTGCTGGCAATGGGTTGGTCTCAGAGCAGAGAAGCTTGTCCTCCTTTTTTAGCCCTTGTCCTCTTTTCAAGTCATGCCATGCTGTATCAGCCCCTCTGAGGAGATTGGTGATGGGTGTGGAGGGATAATATTTCTCTTCAAAACAATGCTGAAGTATGAAGTACAAAGAAACATTTTCTTCAAAACTGTTTCCTTATATTCACCTGGAGTAATACTCCAAGCATGGTGATAACTTTTATTTCCACAGGAAGAGATGCACTTTCCGTCTTCAATTCAGTTTCACATAAGGGTTGCTTGAAGCAGCTGTTCCTTTGGCTGTTTTCAGATACCAGCCAAAAAGACTGGTATTCAGCCATCAGAAGGCTTTATGTGGAGGTTAAATGAAGGGGTAATTTACTAAAGGACCTACCCCTGGCACTGCAGCATCCCTTAGGTAGGTGTAAGTCATCGTTACCTAAAAATGCCTAAGGTATAATAAGAACTTGATGATGCCCCTCCTTGAAAAATCTGGTTAGAATTAGAGGTCAATTAAAAAATGTATTTTTCAGAAGGACTCATATTTGATATTTTGAATATTGTTTCTGAGTGAAAATGCTGTTCCCTTCTCTTTCTGCCACCAAAAGGGAGATCCCCTTCAGGCATCCAAGGCAAGAGGACCAGTAGACATCTCCATGCTGCAGTAGTTTCTCTCTTTTTGCCTAGTGTGTTAAAATCCCTCCAGATAGGCTGGGTTGTGTTTAAATTAGCTTATCCTCTACCTTAACTACAAAGCTCTCCTGAATATTTTTTACTGTTAGTGTTGAGAGAGAACACTTCTGTAAGTAGCCCAATGCCAAGGCTATTGGTATGTTAATTGTGGGTAAAAAGAAAAAATGAAAAATGAAAAAAAAAGCTCTATGGACTATATGCTTGAGCTTTCTAGCCTTGGAGGTTTGGCAGGCATATTGTGAAAGAGACTCCTGTTTTCCTGATGGAAACCCTTTGAATTAAACTTTCTTGGAGTCAAGGGACTTTGTATGTCTGTCTACGTATGGAAAAGCCTGTGAGCATACTCATCTCGGTGTCTGTGGAAAAACCAGCTGCTGTGTCTGCTTGTGAGTGTTTGTCTTGGGGATCTGCCTGAAAATCTGTTTTTTCCATTGCTTGAGCAGAATATCAGGCTTGGCACGCTTTGTCATGTGAAGTGATACAGATAGGGTTGGCAGCTGGCACACTTTTTAAAGAGCCTGTTATTATAATCTTGCCATAACTCATTAATTATGCTGTTGAGGTAATGATAGTGGTATATTAGTCTAGCTAAAGCAACTCCTATACAAACCAAGGTTCACTTTGGTTCTGTCCTTCCAGTTTGGTATGCTGCAAAGGTACAAGGCAGTTCTGTTCTTCTGTACTTCCTCACCCATGTATGTATTGGTATCTGTGATAAAATAATCCCCTGTTGTTCCTGACCAGGTTGCAAAAGCCGCAAGAACAATGCATAGGAAAACAGACTTGGTGTTAATAATTTAGCACCTAAATCACAGAATCAGAGTGGCTTGGGGTGGAAGAGACCTTAAAGATCATCTCATTCAGCTCCCCTGCCATAAGCAGGAAAACCTTCCACTAGACCAGATATAAGATGCCTAATGCTTTCTTAATAGTTGCAGTTGTACACATGAAAATATGATTCATGTATTGGTAAGAACACCCTGCAAAAGGTATATAGTGTGAATTTTCACCTATGTAAAGCCTCACTTGTAGATGTAACTCTTCATAATTATAGCTAACTATGAATATATCTAATGAAGGATTAGATATTGGACTGCACTTGAAAAGTCACAGTGGTTGTGCTTACTGAGAACTCCATAGAGCTGCATTGATCTGCAATTGGGCAATCACATCCTTTTTTGTGGAAATGTGACTAACAAAGAGAAGTCTTTAGATTAATTTCAGTTACATATTGTTTTCCTTTCAAATCCAGAATTTCAGTTTATGAAAGTAGCAGGGAAACAGAGGCTTATTGGGTGTTCTTGAGAAGATTTTTGGGATACCCTTTGCAGCAAAGAGGCAAGGAACTGTCAGCTTTCCCCATTTGCTGAGCTTGTCCCCTGGTGTGCTGTTGTCTACAGAGCAGATGCTGGAGGGCACCAGCTCAGTGCAAGCTCTGCACTAAAAGGCTCTGCTGGTCTGAGGTAAGTGTAATGCTGTGTCTCTTTCCTGGGGGCTGAGGTATTCACCTTCCCTGCAAATAAAGAGGAAAAAAATCAGCTGTATTAGCAGATCAAAAAAGAGCAATCTGCTGGCCTTCCTAATGCACAGGTCACACCATGCCCAGAGCTGGGCTTTTTGTTAAGAACAGCTCAAATAAGAAAAGCAAGCAAACCTCCGAACAAAACAGAAACCAAAACTAACAAAGGAAGCATCTGCTATTCAGATGAACTGATATAGGTGAGGGAGGAAAAAACAAGTCATCAGAGACTTCCAAAGGCTTGCTGCTTTAGCCAGGAATCTGCAGCTTGGAGATGGCAGGCACTTTATAATGTGATGGTGATGCAGATGGTTCTATGGTGCTTCCTAGGCAAAACCAAGCTGGGTGATGAGAAGTGTCTGATGATGCTGAGCTAGGATGCAGGAAGGCCAAGACTCTGGTCTTGCTCTGCTTAGAAGAGTTGAGATGTGCCTGTCCAGGGCAGCTCTGTTTCTGTTCACTGTGTTTTTCATGGAATGAGAGGTATTGTGGGCAGGAAGGAAGGAAACTCTGTCCTAGCAATGGCCTCTATTTTCACTTTGCATAGTAAAGCAGAGTGTGGTGCTGGTTTGTGGCAGTGCTGAGGGACTTGTTTGGCCACTCTGAATGAGCATCTTTCCATGGCAACAGGAGAGAAGCCCTGGTCTGCAGGGCACTTGAGGCTGGGGTGGGTTGGTTCATTTGAAAGTTTGGCACAAGGCAGCGATGCTTAGGTTACTGTTTTTATTACCATAGCATTTGTAATACTGGGTTAAGGATGCATCCCTGCAAGCACATGAGCAGGAGGACTGTTTATTCTGGTTACTCTCCTAGTTGTTAGAAACCCAACTGGTTCGAGGTGAGAGAAGAAAGAAGAGAAAGGGTTGTTTTAGCTGGATGCCAAATACAAAGAGGGGGTATAATGTGCCCACAGGCTGCATCGTCGGCACATAAACCTACTGAACAGGAGAGAGGACAGACTGCTTGTATTGGCACTGCTGTCAGCTCTCATTTTCTCACAGCTGGGGGACCATGAATGCACAGACCCCATTGATGGGATGTCCTGGTTTTAACCTTCTCAGTTGAGGGATTTGTTGGCCCCAAAGCATAATATGTTTCTGTGTGCACCTTTCCAGTAGCAAAGGGTTTCACATTCTTATACTGGGCAGTTAATTTGGCCGTATATGGGAAAAGCAGCCTGGCCTGATAGACAGGCCTCCAGGGAACAGAGATAGGACAGAATTGGAGATAGACAAGGATTTGACCCAATGAGTCCCCATCTAAGCTGCAAGAGGCTATTCGTCAGAGACCTGAGTAGCCTGAACTTTCAACCAATCACAGGTGCTTACCTGGGAACATTAAGAAAGGTATTTAAGGTGAAGTCAGAACAATAAAGAGGCTTTTTGTCACATGGATCATAGAGTGCTGTGTCTCTGTCTCAGGCACAGCACCCATCAATGTTACACTCATCATCTGCACGTCTCTGTGGAGCAAGAGATGACTGGCCTACAGTTTCTAATTGTGATCATCACTCATATTTTTACTGTCTGCAATGTCCACAGAGCTCAGTTTTTATTTAACCAGCAACTGGTGAGAGAATCCTCACGAAATTTTGATAACTTACCATTTTCGTTCCTTAAAATTCTTGGCTTCTTCTAGTCAGAAATGAGTAACTTGGTGTGAGAGTACTTCAGTGCTCTTAGTGTGCATGAACACTTGAAGCAGCTGCCTAGGATGGGAAGCACAAGAGGAGCACAAAAAAATCAGAAGCATTTTGTCAGCCTGGTTGGAAAGTAGCTACAGCAGTGAGCAAATGCTTCCTTCTATGTGCACATGAAGTGTCTGACATCCAGGCAGAATGCTGACAAGCTGCTGTGGCTTGGAGGACAAGTTGAATGATCTGCTTCAAGTCCTTATGATTTCCTCTCTCAAAGCAGAAGTGGCTGAAAAACCTTCAGAAGAAGAAGCCTGTCTGATTTTGTTGTTATTAATTTATTCTGGAGGGTTGGTTGCCACAAAGAGAAGGATCTCTGCTCTGTGTTACTGATTTTGGATCTGTTCCTGGTTCAAGGAGATAGAAGTGTCCTCTGTGTGAGCCATTAACCTGTTTTCTGGACCTTGCATTCATGCATCTTCTGACGGAGCAGCCTTAGAGTTGAGTGGATCAGCTTCCTCCCTGCTGTGAATGTTTCCACTGTTAATGAAATATATTTTGGTTTTGGAGGCAAAACACACCCAAAGATACCCTGGCAGGTTTGTTTGTGCCAGGTTTTGACTCAGATACTTAATGAAACAGAGGAACAGCTTGAAAACAGTGCCCTGGTCTTTCAGCTGCCTGAGGAGAAGTGCAGGAGTAAAGTTGCTTAAAGCTCCTTCAGTTCAGCAGTGTGCACAGCACTGCCTTCCTGTTCCTTGTGAGTGCACTGATTTTTCACAGCCTTCCAGCATGAGCTAGCAGTGAATGGCTTTGGGAGGGTTTGGTGTGCATGGGAAAGCTGTGGTGTAGAGAGGTGATCTTGCTGTGTCTTCCTGGAAGTTTGTCATGTCTGGTGGCACAAGAGGTTTGTAAGCACGATTTGCTTGTTGCAGCATCTAAGATTGCAGTGGTCTGTGTGGCAGGGATGTCCAAGCAGATGGAGATGCCTCTTGCCCTCAGATTTCCTCCACAAAGTTTGTGGCCCATTAATTATGAGGGTGTGTCTTTTCTAACGGGCTGATGGTTGTAGATGCTCGATAAATATTGTGCCACGCATTGGGGATCTCCATCCTGGAGTTTGAGCTGCCTTTTGGTAGATGAAGGGTTGCACTTGTTCTTGTCTCTTTGAATACTTGCAACTTCTGTTTCAGAGCGTCACACTGTGGAGGAGGCATGACATGCTGTGTCTCTCTGCTTGGGGCTCTGCACCAGAGAAAAAATTTCCCCTCTGAATCCTCCGTCCAGGAAAGATGTTCCCTGCAAGAGCAGTTGGAAGTATCTGTGATGTCCTCTTGGTCTGCTTGTATTTCAGAGCCCTGTCAGAGACAGTCTCTTGAGATGCCAGGTCAAAGTGTTTAAATGGTGGAGCCCAAATCTCTTCCAGCTTTGCTGTAATGCCCATGTGTGGTAGCTTGAGAGTGGAAGATCTGCCACACTGGCTCCAGCCAAGGTCCAGATTGGCCAGTATCCCCTCCCCTGGTGACAACCAGAGTGGATCCTCAGGGAAGGAGGAGTCTCGAGGTTTAACAGCTGCACCAGGGTTGTCCTCCTGCAGTTTCCATGGGACATTGCAGACACCTTGTAGAACTTGCTCTAAGTAGCACAACATGCCACAACACAATTGTGGGTCACTTGGAAGAAGTATTTCCTCCTTCTGGTTAACTTTTTTCATCTGCTGTTTCATGGTCTTTCACTGTGAAGAGTTTATTTTTGCTCCTAACATGGTTTGCATGACACCAGTGAGTCCTGCAGGTTGTTTTCTTTCTTGCCTCAGTACATAGGTACCTTTTCTTGTGGTGCCTGCAGCTTAATATTTCATGATGATCCACTGTCTGCTTTGACTGTGCTGCTCTGGAGTCTGAATTCAGGCAAATGCTTTGTGGATGCTTTTGAAGGGGATTAGAACTTACCTCTAATTGAAGGGAAAATGGAGTATTGTCAGATTTAGTTGGAAAAGCATTCTGTGCTTCTAGCTGGAAGAGTTGTTGAACATACTGAAGAGAAGGAATTTAGAAACATGCCTACATGATCCCACATCTATTACTCAGCAGGCATTTTTGTTGCACATCTTGCATTTATTTTCTTGCTAAAACTTTAGGCAAATTATCAGTATTGCCATTCTGTAACTGGACACCGCTTTGCACTGTCTGCCTCTCCAGCCAAAAACAAAGTGAGAGTGATGTTAGCTAATGGCATGATCTCAGCAATTCATCTACACGAAGACAGAAGTTGGCTGCTCTCTCCATTTATTCACTTAGTTTAAAGTACTGAGAGCCACAAATAGACTCATTTCAGTTTTCCAAATGCTGTGATAAGAAAATAACCAGCCCCATTTCCTAAAATTTTCCAGAGCTGATGTCCATGCAGATAGGAAAATCCAACACATCCAAACCCCAACTCACAGGTTCCTATACTAGAGCACCGCTGCTTGAGATGGCTTGATGGAAATAATGGTGCATCCAGCAAATTGATCATCATGTTCCACAATAGATAGTACACTTAACAGCAGCTTAACTTCCTGTGTTGTCTGTAGGTTTTTCTGATCTCCCCTCAGCAAAGATTTATATTTGAATGTCTGTAGATTCCTGTGTTGTGCATATTGCTTGGTATGGACTTTGGGGGCAACGGGAAAGCTTTGCCAGCTCTTGTTCTGGGTGAGGTGAGGAAGGGAGCAGGCCAGAAGTCAAGCCTACAGATTTATATTTCTCTGCTAAGCCTTGTGTTTTTTCTATGCTGGTCCACATTGGAGGATTGGAGATCCATCAACAACAGTAGAGTAAAAACTGTATGGTAACTTGTTCTGGTGAAACTTTCCCGTGTGTCTTGGTTTCTCTTTCCAATGGGATTTCCTTGAAACTCTCTCCCCATCTTCTGGTGGCTGTTCCTGTGTCAGATTGAGAAGGGCCTTTGTCCATGGCAAGGTCTCCCAAGAACTAGGATGACTAATTGATAAGTCTGAGTGGAGGAAATAGCTGCCTGATCTGCCTGATCTGCCTGATCAGATGCTGATGGCTTGGCAGGACATGTCTTCTCCTCCTGCTTTTTGGGTGGTCTCACAGTACCTGTTGTAGTTTCCTGTGAGATTTGTATTCAATGTGCATGCAGGATTTGTTCTTCACTTGTGACCAGAATGTCACTGGTGTTCCTTTAGGAATAACAGCAGCAGAACCAGATAGCTGTCATCTGCTCTCCAAAAAGCATTTGGTTGCTGTTTTCTCTTATGCCTACAGCAAAGCACAAGCAGACTTCTGTCTTTTGCTCCAAATGGAAGTAGCTTTCTTTGGTCTTTTGTGTTCCTGGAGAACCTTGTGGCAACCAAAATTCTGCTGTTCAAGTTGAGTTGTGCCATGGACGTATCTTTCCCCTGAAGGGAGGAGCAGAACCTGGACCAAAGGTGACAGATGCTATGCATTGAATAAGATGACTTGCCACAGTGCAGCTGGCATCAGAGGTCCTGGGAGCTAAACTTGTGTGGGACTTGCTGTGCCCGTGTGTCCTTTCCATCTGAGATGAAACTTGGCACAGTCTGGCTTTGCAAAGCAGAGTAAAATGCTGTTGGAGAACTTACTCCTGACCCTCTGCCTTCTGGCTGGAGCAGAGCGCCAGCCTTTGTCAATCTCAACCAAGGGGCTGCTGTCCCCCAAGGTGCAAGGGATGGAGCAGCCTTGCAGCAGGTGGGGAGCAGGGAGCATCTGTGGCTGTGTAGTGCTCTGTGCCCACGTGGCAGAGAGTGTCTGTCAAGGCATGGGTTTACAAACAGAGGAGCTCATTAGTTAGAGCAGCCGGATGGTGTGGCAGAAGGCCCGGGCTTGGTTAAGCTTTTGGGCAGCTACTCGAAGGAGGAGGCAATTGCTGAAACATTCATAAACTTGACTGTGAGCAGACTTCCCAGTTGCCTCATCCTTAGTGGAGACAAGGGAGTGCAGCCAGGAGCTGCTGTACTCATCCCAGGAGAGATGGCAGGGAGCAGCAGGCTCCAGAGTTAATTATCTTCATTAATTCTCATAACAAATTTCCACCTTTAAAAGCCTGAATGAGCAGAGGCCTACCAGAGCAATACCCCTGAATAGTTTTTCCTATTTTTTTTTCTCATCTTGGAAGGATGAGGATTCGTATGGAAGAGAATGCTCTTGGAGTCTCAAGAAAAATAGCAACAAAACAATGCTAAGCTTTGCATATAAAAAAACTACTTATTTGTTGCATGTTGAAATGTGACAATGGGGGCATCTCATGCAAGCCCCTTGTTATTTTAGCTTTTACTCTTTGCCTCATATATAAGTTGTTACACTTTTTAAAATATTATTCCCTTATATTTGGAAATAAGGGTAGAGTGGTTAACTTCCAAACACCTTCATTCTCTGCATGTCTCTCAAGGTAGCCAGATGTGCTGTACCTGGTTTTATGGTTCTTTGTCTCACACAAGCTAGGCTGACCTATCTGGTTGAAGGTATTTTCCCACACTGTTGTCTTGTTTTCCTTTTTAAGTTTTCTCCTGTTTTCCTTCTGAAAAGTAACAGTGGATGGTGTGAGGAGCAGAGTCAGGAATTTAAGGATAACTAGTGCACTTGTTCTCAGTTCATCCTCTCACATGTCTCTTCATGACAGCCTGTGTTAGCAAAGATGACAGTGTTTTAGCCAGAAGAAATAAATTTTTTGCTGTTTGAGGAATTGGCTAATCATTTCATGCCTCAGTTTCCCCATTTAAGAATGTGTTCTTTAAAACTGCCTGTTTTCTCCCAAGTTTGTATCTCTTTCAAACAGGCATTAATTTTTTTATAAGATCCTCTGCAGCAATGCCGTCATGAATCCGATGCTGCTTCCTCCAGAGAGGCTCAAAGTTTCTGTGCCTCAGTTAGAGAATGGCCTCCATAACAGGATAGAACTTGAAAGGGGTTCGTTTTGGGTTGTTTTTTTTTTTTTTTAAGGTACTTTTGCAGATGTTGTGGTTAAAGGCTTCTATTTTTAAAACCCTAAATCTTGGAATGTGGCTCCATAATAGTATGTAGTGGGATTTGGAAAAAGTCTGCTAAAATTGTGTATGAGGAATAGTGAAAACAGTTAGGTCATGTTGAAGTTGTTAGACTTTCTGGTGCTAGTGCATATCTTTTGGGGGTTTTTTTAATGACTGTTTTTCTTTTTAAAAATACAAATAATGAACCTTCCATTTTAGACAAATGTCCCCTTTTTAGGATGGTGGCTTTTTTCCTAGTAAATGGCTTTTTTAGTGGGAGCTGTCTTGCTCTTTCCATCTGATCTCTGTGCCCACATCTCTGAATGTTTCCATTTCAGAAATGAGAAGGACTCTGGTGCCAGCAGGCAAACTTCAATAGCTGCCATGCAGGGAAGTTCACAGTTCTGAGGCATTTGGAATGAGCAAGAAATAAAACACCACCAAATACCCTTAAACTTTTACTGCCATGCAAAAATAACAGAAAAACTTGCTTCTTGGTTCCTGTAGTCCTTGTCATGCTAAAGTACTGAAACTGAATAATCCTGTCATCCCATGAAAAGAACTGAGATATTTAGGAGCACCCAATAGCTTTTAAAGAAAATATGATGTTTTACTTGTTGAATGCTGCCGTTGTGCTGTCACACTCAATGCTTTAAAATAGGACTTTTGGGTGGTGTTCAGAAAGATGCAAGACACAGGTAATGGCTCTCTTTCCCCACATGCAGTACTGTTACTGGTGTTTCTCACACCACAGACCCAAGTGGTACCCGGTAGTTGTGCTCACCCCCATCCCCAGCACCCAACTCCAGCCATCCTAGTGGAGCTGAGTTTGGATTAGGCAATTTTTTTCTGTCCAAGTCTCCTAAGAGCCTATTGAGAGGGAAAGGGAATGGCTTTTCTTTCCAAGAGCAGCTGAATGCAGTGCCCTAGTTACCATGGTTTTTTAAATGGAGTACTTCAGAGGATGTACAAAAGCATCTTTAGTACTTGCAGTACAAGGAGAATGAAAGGACCTAGATTATGTCAGCAGTGTAGTGGAGGCTTAAGTGAGTATCATTCATTTATTGTTAGGAGATGACCCAATTTGGATTGTATTTATGGAGTTGGAGGGGAGAATGGACCTGTTTCAGATTACTTTTGAGCTTTAAATGTACTTACAGGCTTTGTGTAGGAATTGCATTGGCTCCTGCTGGGTAAACAGAGCCTTTTGGGGGGTGTTCCCCATGTAGTGGAGCAGTGATGCATCCTGACTTCTCTTGTGCTGCCAAAATGGGTTGATTCATACCATGTCTCTCTACATGGCAATGTAGATGGCGGAAAAGAGTTGTCAGACAGAACTTGCTCAGCTGATTTTTATTTATTTTATTGCTTTTTCCTGCAAAGATTTAAAAGCCTCCAGTTACTATGTAATTTGCGGACTGGTTCCAGCTAAACAGATCCTTAGCTGAAGGCTGTGGCCCTGCAAAGGACTGGTGAAGGTAATAGGTCGTGAAGTCTGCACACAGTGGGATGCTTCTTTTGGTTGGGTTCCCCCCTATTCCTGTAAAACAGTGGGTGGGTTTTAAACACCACCTGTGTCATGATCCATTGCCTCCTTCTTTTTACCTGGCTGTGATGGTAATATCTGCATCTCCTTATGGGAGTCTCCTACTATCCTTTAAACAATTTTGGTACTGCTGAGAGGAACATGCCATCTGCAGATCCTGTGAAGGATGTAGTTTCTTGAATTTTTTTTTTCTCCTGCTAAGGGTTCCTGTAGTCATTACATTAATGACTCAACCTTGATGATGCAAACTGCTTTGAGAAGAGTCCAGAGCAGAAGCTGCTGTGCTTAAACCCATCTGCAAATTTGAGAAGGAGAAGTGAGAAGATGAGCATGAAAAACTCATAAGGAACTGGAGCTTGGTAAAGCTCAGCTTTTTCAGCAAACACTACATGTTAGTTCAGATGGGTCTTGTGTGAAGAGCAGTGGAAGTTTGAGTTGCATTATAAATTCGTTAGCAGCATTCGCATTCATTTCAGTGGAGCCAGGGTTGTAATCTCTCACTAACCAATGCTTTAAGTCTGTGCTTCTTCCCCTGGAGAGGCACATCTGCCTCACATCCTCTGCAGCCTCCTTTTAAAGGGAGCCCTCTCCCCATGAAGAGGGGGAGAAATGCATCCATCCCTTCCTCCAGCTGTCCCAGCAAGCCACAATCTGATCTGCTCCAAAGGGGGACTGCATTCCAGCTCTGGAGGTGTATGGCAGGATGGTCACTGGGATACCTACGGGAGGAAGAGAGGGCTGCAAGCAGTTAAGAGACTGTCTGGACTTGTTCCTTTGAAGATGCCATCAGCTGCAAAGTCTGGATGCATCCAAGCACCAGTGCATCCACACCAGGCTGTGCTGGCACCACTTGGCTTCTGCATTAAGGGAAGTTGTTGCTCTCTAAGAATCAGCATCCAATGCTTTTAGGTTTACAGAGAACCTGCTGGCTGGGAAAGCTTTTTTGTTTGTGGGCCAAGGTACCAAAAGTCTGTTAAATGCAGGTGTACTGCACAGTTGGATGTGGGGCAGGCAGGGCAGGCAGTCTCACGGGGCAGGGTTCCTGGGGTCTGCCAGCACACCAAGGTCAAAGCAGCACCAGGTTGCCTGCAGCAACTGCAGAATTGAGCATGTAGGGGCAAACTGGCATTTCCTCCTTTTCCTGGCTTTCTCAGGAGTGCAGATGGCAGGTTTAGATAACTAAAGGCTTAGTACAGAGAGGTCTGTCTGGTGTGGGATATGTAAACCTCAGTTCAGGCTTGGATATGTTCCTTTTCTGTCTGTAGGAGGTTTACGCTGATTATTCTGTTCTGTTCCTTTTTTCCTTCCTGGGTTTTTTTAAAATATTTTTTACTCAAATTTCATAGTGCTGGTCCAAGTAAAGGATAATGAAAATTAAGTAACTTGGCTTGCCACTTATACAGCTACTGCCATGTGTAGTTAGCAAATTAATGAGAAATGAGGCAAGGCAGAGCTCATTTTGCTCTCATATAGCCAAACTGGCTGTGCAGGACTTGGGAGTAAGATGGCATAGTAATCGAATGTGATGTTGTGGTATTTAGCACAAGATCACAGGAAAAGCATTGTATTCCTTTGAACAGGATGGAGCCTTTCATATGATTTTTTTTTTTTACTTCAATTCTGTAATCTTGATCTGTTATCTAAAAGCAGGAAGACGTCCTAAATTTGGAAATGTATTTAATCTGCTTGAGGAGCAAAAAATTCCATCTTGGTCCGTCTAGGGAGCCCTGGTGTCCCCCTGCTGTGGAGCACCTTGTTTGGCAAATGCTGGGGGTTGCTGTGCCCAGGGAACTGAGTGACCTTTAAACTTGCATTAGGGCTGAAGGGTTTTTTGTCCGTTGCTGTTGGCTCACCTCCAAGGTATGTTGTGGGCTGTGCAGTGCTTGCCCACACAGACATCCACCCAGACTTCCTCTTCACTGTGTCTCTCACACCTGAGAAGTCACTCCAGAGCAGCTCTTCACTGGTGCTTCCCACTTGGTGAAATCTGTCTGTATGGGCAGTCTGTCATTGATCTGGCCCGACTGGTAGGTTGATTCCTTCCAGAGCTCACTGGAGTTTCAGAAGAAATTTAAAAAATAGCTTTAGTGTCAATGGCCTTGCATCAGGAGGTTTGATTACTGTTTGTTTATCTGGCTAGCTTTTCTCCTGGACTTCTTAGACATGTCCAGATTATAATTTAATTTCCTCTTGAATTTAATAACTTTGAAAGGACTAAAATCAGTAGCTGTTTGGAGTTGTGTTCGAGGATGCAGAAACTTTCACGCCTTTCTGTTCTACAGCAAATAATGCTTCAGGTGCAAGGGGGAACGGGGGGCTGTCCTGTAAAGCAATCCACTGCATGTCTACAGCCAGAGTCCTATCTCAAGCCCTGTGGGGTAATGTTGGGATACTCTTTTAATCTCATGTGTGACTCTCAGCTTTTAAAGAGTGCAGGTGAGCCTGCTTTTTTACCTTGGCAAGTTTGAGTCCCATGTGCTGTGGTCTTAAAACTTGGGGTCCAGAGAGTGACTCTTCTGCCACTGCTCTTCTCCCTGATGCTTTTAACCTGGTTTCGATGTAACATCCCCATCTACTTTGTCCTAGTAACCTCTTGCCCCATTTTACCTACATTTGTATGGAGTAGAAACCCTACAGAGTTTATTTTCTACTTTCTGGGGAGATGTAGTCTTAAGTTAATTGAAGGAAGACAGATGGGACCTGCCAGCTTTTCATATACCAGCAGCCCATCAAGGGTAGAAACTGTATGTCTGATGGTTTGCCAGGATGAGCTTGTTAGTGTATTGCCACAGGGTAGTAAGGACTCGGGAGACACACAGAGCTGGCTTACAATAGTAAGCCTTACGTGGGCTCCTTTCAAAGCTGGGCTGCAGTATTTCAAGTGTTTGCAGAACAAGTGATACGCATGCCCCACTCTTTGGAGGTTGCAGGGTGGTGCAGCCTCCCAAGGACCTGGAAGGGAGAGCCTGCGGATTGGCCGTGCTGTGACGTCCTTGAGCATCCCTACCGTGGCTGGGTGTGGAAGTTCCAGGGCTGGCTTACTCATCACCTGCCTGGGCTCCGCTGTTGCATCCTTGAAGCCCTGGGGGGAACCGTGAGCTCTTTTCTTTGAAAGACAGAAGGCAAAGTGCTACAAACCACAACAGCTTCCATGCTAAAAGTACCATAAAAGGCTGTGTCCTTAGGAGCTGGGCATGGGAGCAGTTCCCACCCACATTACTGCAGCATGAGTCACCAGGCTATTGCAACTGCTCTCCATGTGGATGCCCGGCTGAAGATACGCGGCAGAGCAGAGGGAGGAAGGGGAACTGCTCCGTAGCGCTGTGGAAGTGATGAAGAGTTACAAAGAGGATGACATGCGGGCATACATGAACACTTTGCTTTCCTTTGGTTAGATAATTTTTTTTTGTTTGTTTGGTTTTTTTTGTTTGGCGGATGGGGTTTTTTTGGTGGTGGTTTTTTTTTTTCGGAACTTCCAGCAAATGGTATTTATTGATGATTTGAGCTTAGGGCATTTGCAGCCAAGAGTCTTCTGAATATGCAGAACCCCCCAGCTTGCTTTTAGGAAGCACAATAATTGCCACATGATTAATATGAAGCTAGAAAACCCCTCTGACATGGAAGTACGTTTTATTTACTTTCTTTAAGCAAAGTTTTTTTTTTTCTCTCACTATTCTCTCTCCTCATCTTCCTTTTCCCCCCTGCCCTGATGCCAAAATAGGCTGTGTGTCCTTGTGACAGATGCTGTAAAAGCACATCTCCCTTACATTGTACCCTGCTCTTCCCTGTGCATTTTATCCAACAAGCAGGTATTAGGGAGTAAATTTGTTTAGGTTGTTTAGGTTTCTTTCCTGAGATGCCACCCACCTGTCCAGGCCCCAACAAGGCTATGGGTATTGTTTTCCCTTTTCCTTCCCTTCTGCTTGACGTCTTGGCTATCGGGGTTTACCGGAATAAGTTTGTCATTGAGAAATTCTATAAAAAGCTTCCTTTATTTAGACACCGACCTACTAATGACATCATGTGGGCACGTCTTCCAAGTTCCTCCAGGCTGAGCAAACAGAGGGAGGTGGTGGCTGTGAATCTGAGCCCTGCCCCTTTCCCAGTACCCCCTTGTGGTTGTGTTCAGTGGTTGTCCTTCAAAATAACCCAAATCTTCCTCCTCCTCGTCCTTTGGGGAGAGAGCAGGGAGGCCCCCCCAGCCCACTGATGTATCTTTAGCAGTAGAATATAGCTATGGTGGTCTGTTTGTCTTCCTACTCAGCACTTCCAGGTTAGTCCTTTGCAATGCTCTTTGGTGGGTATTCACCTTGACTTCTCAGGGGAGTAGGAGGCTTGCACATTCCCTCTCTTCAATGCTACCAAATTTTGTATCAGTTTCAAATAACTTTAACAGGGAAACAGGTGAAGTAAAGTTAAAAATGTCTGCATGGACAGGCAGAAAGCAGTGGGAATGGGCACATAGGAGATGTACTGCTTGTTTTATGGTGGAGGGAAGGAGGCAGGGGGCAGCAGAGCAGGAGTTGGCCACCAAAGTAATGCACTACCAAAATTATTTTGCGAGTGATTTCTTTTAAAAGTATTGGTTTGAGTATTTCTGAGTGGGGGAAAGGTTATTTGTATATTTGCTTAGGGTTAAAAAGTAGTGAGTGTGATTTGGACAAGGTTTGTGGACCTTCTGGAGAAGTTATTCCTGGGTTTAATTTCCGTCTTTGGAGAAGAAAGCATGCTATAGTGTGCTAAGCTTCCCCTTGTATGTGCTCAGTTTGTTAAACAAGGTGTCACAGGTTATCACAGGTGTTTCCTTACCTGGCTGCAGTAACTTCTGGGTGGATTTTTTTGCGATCAATAAGCCAGAGCTTATTTAATCAATGGAAAGGTATAAAAGTCTCTGCTGAGGGAGTTTAATTGACTTCCTTAGTTCTGCTCATCCTACTGTTGAAGTAAGCCCTAAGGTTGGCATACATCATGGCTATTGCTCTTTAGATCTGGGAGGCTTTGAGCAGCAGACTTACTAATTCAGTGTGTCCATAATGCAGATTTTTCCAGTCCTGTCTAGAATTTGGGTCAAATGAGCGGTAGCTTCCAGCCCTGTGCTGATACCTGCTCTCCTCTGCTGCTCCACTTGTCCTTCCCATATTGACCTCCTTGATACTATGAAGTAATAAAAAACTCAAAATAAATCCCTATTGCACAAATATTCAGCAACATTGCATAGCTGGCCAAAATACTTTGTTCTCTTTAGAAAGTTATTTTGTTAGAAAGTTATTTCGTTGTGTTCTTCTAACACCACCTAACTTTCTAAAGGTGTTAGAGAAAATAAAAATTTGCAGGTGCCAGTTTCCAAGAGTCTTTCAATCAGCACAGAAAAGTGGGATCTTTGGAGGGACAAACAAGGTCTTTTCCTAGGGTCTCTTGTGATCCCTGGCAAAAAAAAAAACAAACTTCCAGTGTCCACAATGCAGCCTTAATTAAAAAACAAATATGTTTTAGCACTGGGAAGTGACATCTGATAATGTTTTCTCTAAAGATGGGGTGTATTTTTAGCTGCAGCTATTCTCAAGTTGTTGTTTTGTAACCTTCTTCTAATAATACATTTCTTTAAAGCTGTCTTTAGAGTTTTTGTAGTTCTAGAAGCTTTTCAGACAAAGATGGGGGGACAAGAAAAGGGAGCAGCAGCCTACTGGCAGGAGAACTAGGGAAATCTGTGTTCCGATGGATATTGGTGCCTAAGGGGGTGCAGTGTTAGAGTTGGGTGTACCTTGTGAAGGACCTTTCCCAGGTCAGAGAGATGGCTTGTGCTTCAGCTTTTCCTCTGGCTGTAGCAGCTGTCTGATTGACACTGCCTGCTCCTTAAATGCAGTTGAAAACAGGATCAAGATTTAAATAGCTGAAAGAGGAAATCTTGGTCAGAGGAATGTTGTGCAGATAGAGATGCTGTAGCACAGGCATCCCATGGAAGAGCAGGTGTAAGAAATGGCTGTTTAAATTACAGGTCTTTATGGTTTGGGGTGTGGCTGTCTGGAGTCTCTTGGGATTTACCTGCAAATGTTGTGTCTGAGATAAGAGAGCCAATAAATTCTCATGTGGAACCTGAAGTTCTTCATCATCCAACAGCTGCTGGGCTTCTCTTTGCCTTTTGCTGACACTGAAAAGCAAGCACAGATCTTGAAGGACCAGTGAGCTGATCCTGGGTTTTTGTGACTATCAAAGGTGCTGTGAAAAAGTTTCTCAAAGAGAGGTGATATAAAAGATAGGAGAGAAGAAGTGTTTTTGGGTTGAGTTGCTGACGTTGTCTGTGCCTCAGTAGCTACTCATGGAAACGGTCTGGCTCTCCAAAGGGAGCAGTCATTATGTGTTTCCCCAGGCTTGCCTCTGGTGGTATTGTGGAAGGAAAGCAATTAAGCTGATGGTAAATAATAAACACACATGAAAGCAAGCAAGCTGAAGGAAGGACAGGCCTGACTGTGCTGCATCTGTGATGTGCTGCTCCATCTCAGAGGGCATCAGGAAAGTTCTCCAGGAAGAACATGGTGGTGGGGCTGGAGAGGTGTCTGGCTGAAAGGACAAGGAAGGTGTTTAAGTTGTTGTTTACTTGTTTATATATTTTTTTTCCCAGAACCCAGATCAGTGATCAGTGGTTTCTGCTAATTGCTAATAAATTAAATGAGCTGAGGCCGTTTTGCTTTCCAGAAAATCCTTTTATGCTGTGGTGCCTTTTTAATGACCAGAGGCACAGTCAGAAATGACAGCCTAGTCTTCTGAAGGTGTTAAAACCACATGTCTAGCCTTTAGTCAGGAAAAAGAAAAAGGTTGCTGCTCCTCAAAATACCGAGCCCACATCCTGTGGCCACTGGTTTGGGAGAATGGGCTGTGTGGTGTGTGGTGCTTGCAAATCCCACACTGCTCCAGAGCTGGGCAGGGCTTGCCACAGTAAAGGAGATCATGCTTGAAAGAGGTTGTGGATCATTCAACATCAGAAACTTGCCAAAGTGGTCCTTTCTCCACTGCCCTCCCTGCCCCCATATTCTTGGACCAAGAAATTACTTACTTATTTTGAAGCTCATATTTTTGAAATCTGTATTTGGCAGAGCCTTATGCTAAAATGAGGGCCAGAGTTAAGGCCTACTGGAAGCTTTCATCAGGAGATGGTGCAGGGCTGGTGCTGAACTCCTGCAGGTGCTGGTTGTGCATTTTCCCTTACATCAAAATTGGGACACAAAGTGGTTATCTGGGTAATCCTTTCATTGCAGGGAACCTCACCTATGGATGAAAGCTGTTTGGGCTTGGCATTGGCAGTCGTGGGCAGGTTTCAGTCATGAGTCTGCAACATGTCAGCTTGGGTGGCCATGGTTGAGCATTTCATATCCTGAATAATACTTGGACTTTCGGCACCCTTCATAGGTTTAGCACCTGACATTTGATGCTCTGGTTGTCTAAAAAAAATATTAAATTAAAAATAAAGAGTGACTGAGTAGTGCTTTTTGGGGAACTGTAATCTTGGTGCCCTGTTTTCCTGTCACGCTTGGGTTTCATTCTTTATTATAACACATTAGCAGAAGTGCCATGGGCTTAGTGCCTTGTGTGAGAATGTTTCCTTTGGTCACTGAATAAAGGAGCAGCACCAGCAAGAGTGGAAGCTTCGTCTGTGTCGTTTGGGGATGAAACATGGTGATAAGGGATCTGGCAGGAAGGAAGTGCAGTGTGTGGTGAGAAGAGCAGGTTCTCAAAGGAGCATAGAGTACAGCAGATAGTCAGGGTGGGCACGTTATCTTCTGGGGATGGTTTGCAGCTGGAAAACAGGGGCAGCTGCTTGAAGCCAGGTCAGTGGTGCAAAAGTAGCCCTGTCTCTTCAAGCCATGCTGCTGGAATATCGTCTCCATGGGACCTGTAAGAGGATGGAGGAGGTGCTGGAGGAGGCTGGGAAAGGCAGGACCGGGCTATGCCCAGTCTGGGCTGGATTTACTGGATGGGCTCCGAAGGGCCTTTGCTCAAATCACCCCCTGCTGCTTATTGTTGTGAGTGAGCTGTTACTCTACTGAAAACCCTTCTGAAACAAGGGGGGCAGAAACAATCTGGGAAAGCAAATATTTTCTGATAACATTGAGCAACAAGCTTTTGTTTGCTGTCAATGGAAGGAAGTAGGAGAAACATGCAGTAGCTATAACGCAGCACAGGTTTTACTGCTGGAAAAGAGATTTAGTACACACATTGCTCTAGCAGGAGAGATATCCATGAGGAAGGACTGCTTAAAGTGGGTGGGGAGGGCACAGCTTTTGTTTTGCTGCAGCAGTGCGTCTGTGTGAGGCAGATACTAAAGGAAGGTCTGTGGCGAAGATGGAAATCCAGGTCCAAGCTTACATGGGAAATGGGAAACAGGGAGATGAAGTCCTTGGTTTGTATTCAGCCAGGACAAGATTGAAGCAACTGCGCTTTAAATTAAAGGGAGGCCCCTCTCTACTCAACTGACAGTGATAATAAATTGTGAACCAGCTCTGATCTCTGTTCTCTGGAAAGATCCTTCCTGCTGAAGAACTTGATACTTTGTTTTTTAAAAAAAAAAAAGGCAAAAAGCTCCCATGCAATATTAGATTTGAAGTCTTACCTGAAGGCCCCCACACATGTTCTAACTCAAGAAGGGATCTTATTCTTCGTGTTGGACCCATTTTTTACATTAGGGGAAAAAAGTTTCTTTCTTATCAAAAGGCACTCCACTGCCCTTAGATGCTTATTTATTTGCAATTTCCCTTTTCCAAGCTTTCTTGAACAGTGCAGAGTCCAGCTGCCCTTCAGTAGGATGCATTGTGGTCTCCCAGGTTTTGATCTTGGAACAGGAAGATTCATTTCCCAAGCTGCTGAGGAAATCATCATCCTGCTTGCAAATGCCTTTTGTAGCAGTTAACTGAAATTTTGTGTTTGTAAGTGAGCTGTTTAAAGTGAACTGTCTAGTTGTTGCTTTGTTGGGTAAATGTTAAAGCATTTTTAAGGTAAATGCACCTTTCAAGTTCAAAGCACCTTTTTTTTTCTTCAGCTGAACATGTTTTCAGCTAAATAGAACTGCATCTTGAAACACAGGTGATACTTGAGTTATGTTTGTTTGTTTCCTGGAGAGAACAGCATCTGCTGCTGCTTTTCTGGACAGCCTTGCATGGGCCTCCATCATACCAAATGTTTGTCTTTATATCATGGCCACAAGCTCTCATGTACTTAAACTTCTCCCTCTGCTTTTTAAGACTTCCTCCTCTGCTTTTTAAAACTTTCCCCTCTGCTTTTTATCTCATCCAAGAAAAGGTTTTGTGAGTTTTTTAGTTCTTCCATTCATACTGTCACTTCCTTCATGCAAGGTCCAGCTTTCACTGGAAAAACCTTTGTCAAGTATTTCTATCAATAGATGTCAGCCTACTCTGGTCCTCTTTGACTTGCTTTTATCCCACTTCTGTTGCTGTCCATTATTCACATCAGAAATGCTGAGGGCATGCAAAACAGTAAATGTTGGTAATAGATCCACTGCGGTTCTGAGCTTGGGCTTTTCTGAAGTTCCGTGTGTTTCTTTCTCAAGCATGTTTGAGCAAAGGTGTAGAATGCCTCTGAAAACCTAGAAATGGAAAGGTGACATCCAGTTTGATGTCTGTCTGTGTCACCTGGCTCCCCCTGATGGGTTGTACATCCCCTTGGATCCTGGGCTCTATAGGGGCATGCATCCAGCACCAATTCACCTGGCTGTTCTTCCACCACTCCCCTGAGCATAATTTCATTGCGCTTATAACTTAAATACAGAAACTGCTGGTGAAATAATATGGCTTGCTCCAAAATGTTGGTACCATTTAATTTTTCCTGTCTGGAAAGCTGTGTCTGTCTTTCAGCCTCTGTGGCAGGTTTAGTTTTGTATCAACCATAATAAAATGCTAACAACCAAATACACAGTAGATAGTGAGATGTGCTTTGAAGCCCTGACCAAATTGCACAGATTTTGATTACAACACTATTCAAAAACCACAACAATCCTTGAGTTATTTTCATATTAACTCTTAATATGGAAAGCTGCTTTTAACAGGGTGTCCTGTATGACCATTGCTGTTTCATAAGTTGAAGTATTACATCTGCATTAAGTCTTTACCTATGGTTGGATTTTATAAACATATTTTCCACTAAGAGAAGAGGGGAGGATTTTTTGTGTGGACAATTCCTGCAAAGGGAAGACAACCACTGTGAGGAGGGAAAACTGGTAATAACAGATCTGGATCAGGCTTGGGTACTTAGCAATTTCTTTGCTTCATTCTTCATTGGCAGTCAGGCTTTCCACGTCTCCCAGGTGGGAAGTGGGGGAGTGAAGTCCCTCCCAGTGTAAGCAAAGAGCCACATTCAGGAGCATCTGGTGAAACTGAATAAGCTCAAGGCTATAGGGCCTGATGGGATGCATTCCAGGATTCTGAGGGAACTGGGTAATGTGCTTGGCAAGTCATTTTCTGTCATTTTTGAAAATTCACAGTTGGTGACGCAGAGTCCCTGGTGACTGGAACAAAGGGAAGCATCTGTTTTTAAGAAGAGTAGAAAGGGGGACCTGGTAACTACAGATCAGTGAGCCTCACCTCTGTGGCTGGGAAGATCATGGAACAGATCCTCATGGAGACAATGCTAAGGCACATGCAAAAGACATGGAGGTGATCTGACACAGCCAGCATGGCTCCACTATGGGCACACTGTGCCTGACCAGCCTGGTGGTGTTCTCTGGTGGAGCGACTGCAACACTCAACAAGGGAAGAAGACCAACTGGTCTCATCTATGTGGAGTTCTGTAAGGCCTTTGACTTGATCTCACATGACACCCTTAGCTCTAAAATGGAGAGATATGGATTTGAAGGGTGGACTGCTGGGTAGAAAAGAAATTGGCTGGCTGGATGTAGTCAGAGAATTGTGGTCAGTGGCTCTATGTCCCAGTGGAGGCCAGTGACAAGTGGTGTCCCTCAGGGTTCTGTCTTGGAGCTGGCTCTTCATGAACCAGCAGTGTATGCTCATAGACCAGAAAGCCAAGCATTCTGGGCTGTATCCAAAGCAGGATGAGGGAGGAGATTCTCCTGCTCTACTCCGCCCTCTTGAGACCCCACCTGGAGTGCTGTGTCCAGCTCTGGAGCTGTCAGTATGAAAAAGTTATGGACCTGTTAGAGTAGGTCCAGAGAAGGGCCACAAAGATGATCAGAGGGCTGGAGTACCTTTCCTACGAGAACAGGTAGAGAGAACTGGGGTTGTTCAGTCCAGAAAAGAGAAGGTTTCAGGGATACCTTAGAGGACCTTCCAATACTGGAAGAGGGCATAGAAAAAAAGAGGGAGAGTGACTTTTTACACAGGCACATATGGATAGGACGAGGGTGAATGATTTCAAACTAAAAGAAGAGAGATTAAATGTTAGGAAGAAATTCTTTACTCAGGAGATGGTGAGGCACTGGAACAGGTTGCCCAGAAAGTTTGTGGATGTCCTATCCCTGAAAGTGTTCAAGGCCAGGACAGATGGGGCCCTGAGCAACCTGGTCTAGTGAATGGCATCTCTGTCCTTAGCATGGGAGTTGGAATTAAATGATCTCTAAAGTCCCTTCCAACCCACACCATTTTATGATTCTGTGATTTTAATAAAATGTTGTGTTTGCACACACATGCAAAAAAAAAAGAAACCCTTCATTTCTTAAGTTGGGGTGATTTTAGGAGTTAACAACAAGCAAAAAGAAAAACTTACATTGTAATTAAAAAGATTCCTTTCATATGACTTAAAAAAAAATTATATATCCTAGTGCCGTCCTTCATATAGTTCCAAGGCTGTTAAAAAAGCTTTGGGAGACGTTTTCTCAGTACTTTCCGGTGTTGGATCAAATACTTCTTGTTTCCCTCAAGTTTTCTATTACTGGATATGCTTGCATGGGGCTTTGATAGAAGAAAACAAGTTAACAAAAGCTCATGCATTAGCATCTGGAGATGCTGTTTGAAGGTAAAGCAAGTCCAGGATACTGCCAGTAAAATGGTCAGGGAGTGTCCTCTGCAGAGACTGCCAAAGACAAATAATTTCCTGCAAAAGTTCTGTATTTGGAGGCAGAATGAGCTGATTAAACTCATTAAAGTGATTGAAGGAATGAGGGTGGTTCCTAGGGGCTGGGCATTAACTGGGGTCAGGCTAATGGCTGCAGATCCCTCCCTCCAAAAAAGAGGTGAAGCCAGAGGCTCTGGAAAGCAGTGTAAGACACACACAGTCAGCATAGGTCTCACTTCAGCTCAATATCTGCAGCATACCAGTCGTTCCCCTCAATAATTACTTTTGACAAGTTTTTAACAAGCTGCATCTTGTTAGTGGATTTTTAGCTTCTTACTCTTTTATTTCATTGGCTGTACCAGCAACTTTATATAACGGTACATTTGTTATTTTCTTGTACATGTTTTAAAAAAGGTGCTGCCTGTCTGTGCCAAAGAGAGCACAGGGTGCTGGCAGCATGATAGGTTATGTTTGCATCCTGTTCCTTTGGTTCTGGCTCAGGAGCATCACTAGCTCCACAGTGCCCAGGGTGACATCTTGGGTATCAGCCAGGACATGTGTCCTCACCCTGCTGATTCGGGCACGTGTTGGGGGTGGGTGGCCCCTAGCTGACAGTGCCAAAACCAGGGAAGGTTTTAAATAGCAAAAGGAGCCTTTAGCTTACCCAAAATTGCCAAGTATAGCTGGAGGCAAGAATGACAAGGGAAGAGTAGTGTGTCCTGTAGTGTTGCTACATGTACTGTAAAGGATAAAATACAGTGTTTTAGGAGGAATGCATGTCCACGTGGAGAATGACCATCATTGTAGCTTCCTTTAGTTTATGGTTAAAGAAATGCAAATTGCTTTTCCAGTCTTAAGCACATAGAAGAAGCCAGTTACTAAGCTCTGTGTTGATATGGTTCCCTTCCAGGTCAATGCATCACCTGAAAAAAAAGAGGATTTTTTTTTCCTCAGGCTTTTATTTTTTTCCCCTTTTTATAGACACTGGAATAGAAAAAGGAGGGAATGCAGTTAGAAAATTAATCTTCACTTCCCAAAAGAAGCATGTGGATCTTTGCATTGTTCAGTTTACTTATTATTTTTCAAATGAAAAATAATTTAAATAAT
>VZTT01057120.1:0-11271 GCA_013400855.1 Buphagus erythrorhynchus
GCTGGGCTGGGCTGGGCAGAGCCCTGGGCAGGCACCAATAACCCTGGGCAAGGTTCACGCTGCTCTGGCCAGAACCGAGCCCGAGCCAGTTGTAGGGGTCAAGCTAATGCTGACACTGGGGCCTTTGATTGTGTTTGATTCATGTCCCAACACCACTGGTAGGTCAGATGGGCCGTTAATCCCAGCGTCCCTTCCCCCTTCCACAGAGAGAAAAAAATAAAAAAAGGAAAATGAGAAATAAGTTTAGTGGGCGACTTCCCAGCTCGCTTCAAGGCTTGTGGTGCCAGCTGGCTGCAAGCTCTGGGTGTTCAGAAATGCATTTCCTCCTCTTCATTTTGGGGGATTTTTGTCGGGTTATTTTTTCTTTTGGTGGTTTTTTTTTTGTGTTTTTGGGTTTTTTTTTTAGTAGCCCGGTGACTAAAATGCATTGGAAAGAAAAGAAATCTCAGCTGATGTGTGGAGCAGAGTCTGGTGGTGAGGTGGTTGCAGCCTGTTTCAGGGAGACCCGGGCTGCCTGGAAAGCTGTGGTGGACGTGGGGTGTTTCTGCTCTGCCGTTTGCATTTAATCCCAGGGATTCCATTTCCATCTAATCTTGGCAGCTGGAGGCTGGAGGAGGAAGGTTTGGTGCAGAACTGAGCATCACCACCCGTTTTCTGTCTGTACAGAGCTTTTTGTCTGCTTGAATGTGTCTCTGCATGTGATAGGGTTTTTTTTGTTTTTTTTTTCCCAGCTGATAAAATGTATTTGGTGTCGCTAAAAGGCCGAATAATCAGATTGTGGGTGTGCTCAGGACACCCAGGGTGGTCAGGGGGACAAGCCACCCTCGGCGGGCAATCCCTGGGGGATGATGCTGCGTGGGAGAGGGGCTCGGTGATTCTTTGGGATGCGGGACTTGCCCGGCTTGCCCAGGGCCTGCGGGGCAGCGGGAGCGGGGAGAAGAGATCGCCGTGGGTTTGGGAAGGGAAGAGGCCGGGAAGCAGCAGCCGAGGGGGTCCCGGGGCCGCGACACCCCCGTGGGAGGCTGAAAATAGCGTCAGCCGGGCCCTGGGCTGGAGAAGGCTGCTGTGGGCAAATGACCAATTAGGGAATCTTTGTCAGATTCGGGAAAGCCGAGATAAGTCCCTTTTATCAGCCTATAAAAATACCACTTTCACTTATCTGGAGCTACCTACGCCGCCCAGCTGCGGGAGCCGGGAGGGGGGAGCGGAGCCGCTCCGCAGACAGAGGAGGAGTTTGGGATGGGCTTGACAGCCAGGGGGGTTTGGAAAACCCTTTTCTGCTGCAAAAAGAGCCCTCTCCCCTCACCTCCCTTCCCCCCGGAGCCCACCAGCTCTCCTAGCCGCAGTCTGCCTGGGTGGGGAACCCAAATCTTCCCTTTTCCTCTTATTTTTACCCTTTTTTCCCGGTGTGATGCCGCAGGGGGGGCTCGGCCAGGTGGGAGAAAAGCCGAGGAGTTGGGAAGGGGAAGGGGCAGCCACGGGCACAGAGGAAGCCACGGGCTGCTGGGTGGGCAGGAGCTGGCTCCACTCCCCCCTGTGCACTGACATTCCCGTATTTCCATGGAAACACTCAGGTCCACGCGGATCCATCCTCCCCCCGAGGCCGTGGGGGGACACGTGCGTGGGGCTGGGGGTTTTCTGGGCACCCTAAAATCTCTTCCTGCATCTGTGCCTGTGCATCTGAAGGCATCTCCGCCCGGATCCCCACACGCAAACAGAGGATCAAGACGTGGAGAGAGTGCTAACATGAATTCCTACTGTGGGAAAACATGCTGCACTTTGATTATTTTTTCTGTGGTTTCCAGGCTGTTTGGGCTGTAGGAAAACGAGTAGATAGAGAGTGGAGGGGGAAAAGAAACCCATCAGGCAGCCCAACTCACAGCGCTGCTTTCTAGGTTTTTGAGAGGCTGTTGGGGAAGAGAAAAATGCAGGGGAAATATGGTTTTCGTTAAAAAAAAAACGCCAAGCAGTTTTGCTGGGATGGAAAGAGGGCAGAGAGGCAGCTGTTCCCCCCTCGCCCTTCATCCCCCCCAGATCCAGGCCCACAGGACTCCCTCCTGCTATTATTTTTTTTTTAAGGGCAGAACAAGCAAATCTGGCTGGCACAAAGTGAGAGCCTTGGCTGGCGTGGGGTGAAGTCGCCTCTCTTGGGGGTTTGGGCAGGCAAAACTTTGAGCTGGAGTTTTTGTGGACTCGTTTCTCTTTCGAGGAATAAACACGAGGATGGAGAGGAGCAGGACGCTGCCAGCAGCGGTGCCACGGGGCGTGGGGCAACCCTTGGGGGGGCTCGGGGAAGGGGCCCGGTACCTTTCGCACAGATTTGCTGGAAGGGCTTCCAAATTCTTTTCCAAATATAGCCCCGGGGCGGCCGCCCGGCTCGCAGCTCCTCCGTGCGCCCTTCGCGCAGCCCGGGGGGACAGGCGCGACCCCGCAGCCGGGAGGAGACGGGGACAGGGTCACTCCCGTGGGAACACGCGTGGAAGCTGCAGGGCCGATCCCCATCGCTCTCCGTTTCCCCTGGACTCCGAGCAGGCTTATTTTTTTGGGAAAGAATTGTGTTTTTTGGTCCCTTGTGCCCTGCTGTCACATCCGGTCCTTGCCCCAGGATGGCACCATCGCCTCTGCCCTGTCCTGGGCCAGGAAGAGGGCCAAGGATTTCTCTTCCTATCCCAACCCAAACCTGGGAATTCCCAGCCCAAGACGCCTTGGCAGGAAGGTGTGCATGGGGAGAACAGCGGTGTGCCCAAAAGCGGGTTGAGCTCCCGTGGGGGGGACACGCAGCTCTGGGGACAGACACTCCCCCTTTCCCTCAGAATTCCCGTCCTGGAGTGAAACCTGGGCTGGGGGAAGGAGGCAGAGGCCGGGGGGCATTTGGGGTGAGGGGACCCCTCCCCGGCAGGCCTGGGAGCCTTCGAAGATCATTTCCCCAGCGATCAATGGGATTTCCACCCGCACCCCCCGGCTCCATTATATGAGACTTCTCTTGGGATATTTCTCCCCCATCACTTTTTTATAGCGAGATCAAGGACAAACTTGTTGCGGGGATTTTTTTTTCTGTAGATTTTTTTTATTTTTAATTTTTTATTTCCCAAATTCTTTTCGGGGTAAAGCTCGGAGAAATTTGCGGTTCTCCTGCAGCAATTAAGAGGGAGAGGGAGCGCGATCTTGATTGCTCCTGCTCGTTCTCCTCGCTTCGGAGGTGGGGAAGGGGAGGGGGAGACGGGACGACGGGAGGGAATTGATTTTAGATTTCTCTTTTATGTCGGGTCTGGTTTCTGGTGATTAAATTTCTCTCTTCTGTGGACTGAACCTCGGGATAACTGATTAATAACATGCCACTTGGCGCCAACACGGGGTCTCGAGGCCTTTAATCGGCAAGATGCACAAGAGAACAGAGAGAAACACAGAGCAGGACAAAACTCCACCGACTATTTCAGCCTGCTGCTCTCTGCCTCGGCGGAATTTTTTTTCCCTCCCCCTCATCTTTTCAGTATTTCCTGCTAAACTCGTAAACTTTATTTGATTTACAGCTATTTCATGAACCTGCTTAAACTAACATGTGTTCCGTCTTGTCCGACTGAATCATAAAAACAATCTTGGATCCAAACGAGATTTTTTTTTTTTTAAAGGAAGAAACGAGTTATTAATGACAGAAAATAGACATTGTCCTGAGCGGCGGCTCCTCGGGCCCCCAGAGCGGGGATGTTGGTGGCTCCTGTGCCCGCAGCCTGCGGGGGGACCCGGGCTCGGCCCCGCAGGTCCCACCCGGGCTCCGAGGGAGCTTTTTTTGCGCAGAGCTTCGAGCGCTTCTTTCCCCTGAAAAGAATTTTTCGTTGGAAATGAACGATTTTCAACCCAAAATGAGCAGGCAAAGACATTAACCCACGGCCCCTGCGGTGGCAGCCCGGCAGACACACACGGGGCAGGTAAACATGCCTGGCTGCCCCCCAAAAATCCCAGGCAGGAACGAAACAAGCTCCTAAAATTTTCTCCTGTGGGGTGAAAGCAGGATTTCTTAGTGCCCAAAACCACAGGACAGAGAAGTATATATCCAACGGGAACTGTTGATATCCATGGAACAGGGACAAATCTATAGGGTTCTATGGATGGAAGCACACGTGGGCTTATAAAAAATCAGGTTTACCACACCGAGTACCGACACCACTCAAATATTCAGCCCCCGATTCCCAGCTCTCTTTGTGTGGAAAAACTCTCCAGAGAAGATACCTGCTACCCTCAGAATTAACTCCCTGACACTTCGGGAAGCAGGATAGGGCATCCCGCTGCTCCCAAATATCGCTGACAACCCGCGGGGCTCTGCCTCTCCAAAACCGATTTCTCTTCTGCACTCGGGGAGCTCAGGGCCCTGAAGTTACAATTTGGGACCTCATCCAGCCCTGGAACAAGAGGGAAAATGCCAAATTTTTTTCTTTTCTATTCTTCCTGTGATAATTTTTTTTTTTGTATTTAACATTTCCTGAAGACGCACACAAAAGAAATCTCAAGAACTCTTCGGGTTATTAATGTAATCTCTATTTTTCCCGCACAGATAAATATGGGTTTTAGGATGCCCGTGACACCCGTCCAAAGCCGCATTAACGCAGTTCCCGTGCTGGGGGCCCACAGCTATCCCCCCGCCTCCCTGGGAGCGTCTCCCGCTCCCGAAATTCGTGGATAGCCGGGAATACAAAGGATAACCTGGATATAACAGAGCGGCAGGGCTGCGCTGTCGCTCGGCGTTATTTAGGGCAGGGGAAGAAAAGCGACCGGGGACGACAAAAGAGGGGAGAAACGGAAAATAGGGAAGAAAAGAGGCGAGAGGGCTTGGAAAGGAGGAGAGAGGGAAACAAAAATGAGTTGGAGAGAAAGGGAGGAAGAAAATCAGCCAGGATGAGGGAACTGTGGGGATGGCCGGGGTGTCCCCCCCGGCCGGGGCTCCTCTCCCCGGGAGAGCCGGGGCTCAGGCGGGAGGGCCAGGGAAGGGAAGAACATCCACAGGTGATGCTTTGAGGCCTTTTATCCGTGTCTGCTTCTAACCCTCGGGATCGGGCTCCTTTTGCCACCCCCGCCTGCCCTTCAAGGTCATGGCAAGATCGCTCTCCGGGAGAAGCACGGGGCGCGGAGGATTTTCCCCCTCTTGCCCCCATTTAGTTTCTTCCCAGGGAGAGAAGAGAGCGAAGGCTTTATCAGTTTTTATTTTCTCCTCGGGGCCGAGATAAGGCCCTGATTGACGCCCTGGTTGGGAAGAGCAGATTAGCCCGGCCGTGCCGGCTTTGGGGACGCGCTCGTCTCCGCTGGGAGCATCGGGATCCATGGGGAATGGAGCGGGGATCCCACGGGCACCGCGGGCCCAAAAATCACCCGCTGGTAATGGGCGGAAAGAGAAATGCAGCCCAATTCCCTCTTTTCCTGGGCAGCACTGGGAAAAACTGGGGAGGGCTTGGAGCCCTGGACTCTCCACCCTGAGAGACGCCTTTTGGGGGGAACAGGGAAAAGATCTCTTTTGCTCCAGGGGTGCTCCGAGATTAATTTGGGGGTCCTCACGCTCTGTTTGGCATCCAGGAGGAAAAGGGATTTTCACCGCCACGCGTGGGAGGCGCAGCGCCGTGCCCGCGCCACGCCAAGCCCTGCCTCTGCCCGGCTCCTGCTTTTTCATTTTCGTCACTATTTTAAAGCCTGCAGCTCGCCTGGGAAATTAATGGGCTGCAGGGAGGGGAAAAGGGTCTTAATTGCAAACTTTTTTTTTTTTTTTCTTAAGGTAGCCAGAAGGGCGGGAAAAAACCCCAACAAACCAACAAAAAACAAATCCAAAACACCCGAAACCACAAACTTTAAAAGAAAAACGCTATTCACCTGTAATTAAAATAAAAAAAGTAAAAAAGCTCGACCCAGGTATCTACCCCCGAAGGCTCGTCTAAAGCAATTCTCCAGCACTAAATGTAGGATTTTGTAATGGAAATAATGACACCACAGAACTGCATTGGCGGGACTTTTATACAAATATTTTGTTGATACCAACTCTCAGATCAATAAAGATCCCTGCCCCCATGACTGAGGGGAAAAAAATAGGAAACAATTGGCAGAAAAAAACCCAACACACATAAAAATAAAACCCAGTAAATGAATGGACAAAAATGCTTCCAGAAAGGAGAATTATTTTAAACACTTGTTTGCTCCCAGGTGCGTATTTCGCCAAAGCGAAAAGCGGCCAACAAAAGGGAAATAAAAGCAAAGAGAGAACTGGTCCGAGAGGGGAAGTAAATTATCTAAAAATGGAAAGGAAAAATAATAATCTCTGCTAGGACGGAGCTGATTTTCTCTGAAAATATGGGAAGGAAGGAAAAAAAAGAGCGTTGGGAAGCCACAAGTGCTGATGTATCTGTATTTTACAAGCCGGGCGGCCGCGCTGCCCCGTCCCTGGGCACGGTGGCTGCCGAGGAATCGCGAGAGAAATGCAAAAGTCTCTTCGATTTGGTTAAGCCGACTCAAAAAGTGATTTTAAAGGGGTGTGGAGGGCGGGCGGTGGGGGGGAGTGAGTTCACGCTCGGCACTATTTCTTACTGCTGACACCTCGACCCCACTGCGAGCCAGCACCCCGGCCACCCCTCCCAGCAGCTGTCCCGGGAAATCCCGCAAGGACAGAGCTCCAGGGCCAGGGCCAGCCTGCGGGAGGGCGGAGGGGCCGTGCGGGGCTCCGGCCATGCGGGGCCCCCGGGCCGGGGCCGGCCGNCTTACTGCTGACACCTCGACGCCACGGCGAGCCAGCACCCCGGCCACCCCTCCCAGCAGCTGTCCCGGGAAATCCCGCAAGGACAGAGCTCCAGGGCCAGGGCCAGCCTGCGGGAGGGCGGAGGGGCCGTGCGGGGCTCCGGCCATGCGGGGCCCCCGGGCCGGGGCCGGCCGGTGCTGCCGGGGCTGCCCGGGCCGGGTCCTGCGCTCCCGGAGCCGCCGGCGAGGAGCTGAAAAACCGGGATAGAGCCCGGCAGGGCTGCACACAGCTCGGGGTGTGGGGCCAGCCAGGCACCCGCCACCCCCACCGAGGTAAGTGCTCCACGGTGCTTGGGGCCGTGGCTGCTGGAGAATGAGTGGGGGGGGTTATATTTATGTGTAATATATAAATATATGTATATATAGGGAGAGAGTGGTGCATAGGCGGTGCATCCACGCTGGTGCACTCGCCCGCCTTCCGCCTCTGTGCAGATTTGCGCCCACTCCTATTGAGCTGTGAGGAGGGTGGGGGCAGATTAAGGCTTGTGTGCACCCAAAAATCCGTCTTTGAAACGTAAATATCCACATAAAACCAATAGCGGATGGGGCAGGGATGGCCTGAGCTGTTGGGCAAGTGTTTGTGAAGATCTCATCACCTGCACATCCACTCACACGCGATTTTTGTGCTGCGCCTGTGGATATTTCCGTGTACAAACAGCCACGTTTATTCACGTGGATCTCTTGGATCTCAGCACTCGTGCGGTTACACTGCACGTTTAGTTTAAAGATATCAAATAAATAATATATGGAATACATGGGATATAAAAATTGCTTAAAGGCTTGAGCGAAGAGGCATCGTGTGTGGGGGCGTGTTTGCAAACGGGGTGTCCGCACTCATATATGCACATCTGTACTTAAATCTAAGTATTTACGTGTATCTCTGCCTGCATTCCTGCAGATGTGCGCTGGTTGTCTGACCCCTCATCCCTCCCCGGGTCCCGCATCCCCCGGCAGCAGCAGGATCCGAGCTGCTCCAGGCTCGGAGGCCGAGAGCGAGCGGTCCCCGGGCGGGCAGGGGGAAGCGATTCCCATCCCTCGGCTGCAGCGGCCTCAGGGGCTGCGGGGACCCCTCAGGGGACACCAGGACATGATGCCGGGAGAGGGGGAGAACATTTTAGTTCTCATTTTGGGTGAGGTCCTGTCCTGCTCTGGCAGCGCCAGCCCTTGGGGCGGTCGGTGCCAGCTGGAGAATCATCCTCGGTGGGATTTTTCCCTTTTCTCGGCTTTTCTTTCCCCCTTCATCCCGGATATTTGGGAGGACTCTGAGCTGACAAAATCCAGCAAATGGGGCGCATCAGGGTTAAGGGGGACTTTTCCTCCCTAACACCCTTCCTTTTTATTTTTTTCCGCCATCCTTGTTGGTGCTTTTCCTGCAGGCCTGGTTCCCCGGGAGCGGGCAGAGCTGCGCTGGGGAGCTCAGGGCGGTGCAGGCAGGGCTGGCCGGGGTCTTGGGGTGCTGCCTCAGCCCAGGGGTGTTGGGGTGCTGCCTCACTCCAGAGGTGCTGCCTCACTCCAGGGGTCTTGGGGTGCTACCTCACTCCAGGGGTGTTGGGGTGCTGCCCCAGCCCAGTGATGTTGGGGTGCTGCCTCACTCCAGGGGTTTTGGGGTGCTGCCTCAGCCCAGGGGTGTTGGGGTGCTGCCTCACTCCAGGGGTGTTGGGGTGCTGCCTCACTCCAGAGGTGCTGCCTCACTCCAGGGGTGTTGGGGTGCTGCCTCATTCCAGTGATGTTGGGGTGCCGCCTCACCCCAGGGATGTTGGGGTGCTCCCTCACCCCAGGGATGTTGGGGTGCTGCCTCACTCCAGGGGTTTTGGGGTGCTGCCTTAGCCCAGGGATGTTGGGGTGCCGCCTCAGCCCAGTGATGTTGGGGTGCTGCCTCAGCCCAGGGGTGTTGGGGTGCTGCCTCACCCCAGGGGTGTTGGGGTGCCGCCTCAGCCCAGTGATGTTGGGGTGCTGCCTCAGCCCAGGAGTGTTGGGGTGCTGCCTCAGCCCCGAGCAGGGCTGGGGTGCCCGCTGGGAACACTCACCTTGGCAGCCTTCTGCTCCTCGCTCTTCCTTAGGTGTTGCTCTTTATTTCCTCGCTCCCTATTCCTCCTCCTCTCTTTTTCTGTTGGAGGAAAAAACGCTTTAGAATTTTTTCTCTGCGTGTGTGTGTATATTTTTCATTTTCTTTTTCCTTTTATTTATTTATTTATTTTGATTTGGGTGAAATCTTCTGCTGCAACCGCGTGTGCATCCCAAAATTCCTCCAGATTAGGGCAGAGCTGGGACACGGGGCAGCGCCAGTGGCATCTCTGCAGCCACTGGCTACACTTTGAGGGTTCTGGAGGGTTTTGATTTTTTTTTTCCGTTGTCAATCTCATTTGGCAAATAATCGCCTGGGCTTACGACTTCTTTTTTTCTTTCCTTTTCACTCCCCCCACTTTTTTTTTTTTTTTTTAATTTAATCAGAGTAAATAATTGGTTCCCGAAGCACTCTTGAATCCGTGCAAATAACCAGGTTATCATTTACTATATATAGCCCAGCGTGCTTGCTTCCACAGGCGCCTGAGCGTTCATTGGACAAGTTTCCTGCTCACCCTAACAGAATTATTTGTTTAGAAAAAGAAATTCAGTTGAATAATGCCAACCCCGTTGGATTATTTAACTTGTGGTATAGCGGGAGTTTTGCTTCTGCTCTCCCCCTTTCTGCTCCGAGGATGTGTGGGTTTTTCCTGAAGTTTCCGTGTGATATAAACCCCCTCACACCCGCATGTAGAAGTCTGTCTTGTGAATATCTAGATTTATATGTATTCACATACATCATATAGAGGTCGCACACACCCAGCCACGGTGTATTTTGCGTTTCACTGAGTGGATTTCTTCTAGGGGGGGAAAAAAAAAGCAGGAATCTCCCTGACAGAGCTTTAAAAAGAGGAGAATAATACAAATTAACCTTCCATTACTGCTGCAGTCAACCATGACAGAATAGGCCCGTTGCGTGGTTGGTGACGTCTCCGTGTCCTATAGGAGCAAAGCTCGTGAGATAGCAGCTATCGCCTTGAACTCTCTTTATTTTATCGGAGTATGGCTGGTAATAAACAGTAATATTTAATTTGTCTGAGACCACAAACCGGCTTCGAGCTGCAAAGCTCCTCGCCTTGCCCTTCCAGTCCTGGGGGAGCCTGAATTTGCCGTCTTTTTTTTCCCCAGCTGCTTTTTTTTATTATTATTTTTTTTTACTTTCCCCCCTTGTCCCCTCCTCCCCCCCCCCCAACCTGCAGACGGAAATAAATTCGATTTATTTGCATCGTTTTCAACTTGTCTTCAAGGTGTTTGAGAGCTAGTTTGGCACTGGAGAGGTGAGTGCTTTTCTAGGCAGCGGCCGCGCTCGGGTTCGCTCTTCCGAACTTCAGGGATTTTTATTTCTCCCTTTCTTTCCGCCGAGGGGAGGGAAGCTCGTGCTCTCTCTCGCTCGCAGCTACGAGAAACCTTTCTCCTCGTTGCTTTTGCTTCATTTTGAAGGGAAAAGCGCCTCTCCTTTCGGGGATGCTCGCAGCACACGTGCGGCGCGGGGCCGGCCGCGCTCCCCGCCTGCTTCCCCCGCTTCGCCGCACCGCCCTGCCCGCCTGCTGAATTTCCTTTTCCCCGCTTTTCCCCCCTGGTTCGCACCCTTCGGAGCAGAGCCCAAGCCAGGGAAAGGCTCCGCCGAGCTGCCCGCTCGCCCCAGGCCGGGGCTGGGGCCGCTCCTGCGGCCGCCGCCTTCCCCGCGGGGGAACGAGCGCCCGCTCTGCTGCCTGGTTTATTTGTGTCTGGAAGGGCTCCACGGCTCCTTTCGCCTCGAAAAATAATGAAATATGGCACAAGCTCCGCTCTGTTTGTTTAAGTAGCATTCTCTGGCTTATTCTCTGCGGCTACAAGTGCAGTTATTTTATTATTCTTATTTGCAAGCGTTTACTGTTGGCTGTGCCTTCTCAAGTAGCTGTTGGGACTGGCGTGCACATGGGAAGGATTTGGGAGATGCCAAACTACACCCGCAGACGCACCCCCCTCCCCAAGAGCCGCTCGCCCCCAGGCTTTTCCCTTCCTCACCTCAAACTTTCAGAGGGCTCCGGTGTTATCGCGCCCTGCGAGAGCTGGGAGCGAGGGTGGGTTTGCTGAAAACTTCCTCGAAACGCCACAGAAAAAAAAAATTGTCTGAGAGGCAGAAAAGAGTGAGGGAATTTTTTTTTTTTTTTTTGGATGGGTGGGGGGACGGGACAGAGCGGCGAGCAGAGGGTGGGGGCAGCAGCAGGAGGAGGAGGAGGGTGGGCAGAGCAGATCTGAACCATGCCATTTATTCCGAGTCTTATCAAAAATCCGCCTCGCCAATCTGGTTCTCTTCAGCCTGCAGAATGCGACAGGGAGGCTGTTTACCCTGCGCTGACCTATTCAACTTTACCCTCCCAATAATACATTAAAAAAAAAAAAAAAAAAAAAAAAAAAAAAAAAGAGAAACAAAAAGAAGAGTGAAGAAAAACCCCG
>VZTT01057125.1:0-12424 GCA_013400855.1 Buphagus erythrorhynchus
TTCCCCTAATACCTCTCTTCATGCTCCCCTCTGCCCCCAACATTTAAAAATTTTTCCTAGTTAGAAGCTGCCTTCTTTCCCACTTTCTATTTTCACTCAAGACTCTGAATTCCACAGGACAATACCACATTCAGTTTTTAACTGAACACCTTTATGCCAGAATTCCTGTCAAAGTACTAACACTAAACTTTCCTAATGCTCCATTCTCACAAATAGCACGCTCTCTCTGTGTTTTTATTTTGAGAGCACTTCCCTGATGAAAGGCCACCTTCTTCTCATTGGAGAAGAATGACAAAGTACCAACTTTCTGTAGCTTCACAGCCTTTCACAGGAGTCTGTGAAAGAATTGAGCATACTCCTGGCAATATTTTCCTTCTGCTGCATTTATGAATCTAATTTGAAATGCTTACTCTAAAAGAAATTAGTTTCATAGCATTTCTATACATTTTTTATTTCAAAAACTAGAGGTTTACTGTGTTTCTTAAACTTGGAATGATCTTATTAATATATTACCTTCCACTTTAACAATTATCTCAAATTCCTTGTGGATTTCTGGTTGTTTCTCCGGACTGCCATCAAAATGAACACTTGCAATACTGACAGGTTTTTCTTCATGTTTGGGTACCACTACCAATGTCTCAAAAGTGTCAGCTCTGTCACTGTCAGCAGAGGAAAGGAGAGGAGGAATCTTCTGAAAGCCATCATTATCACCACAATCTTCTCCAACAGTGCATTTGATTAACTCTGGAAGCTCTGTTTTGCAAGACGATGTAGGTAACATGCAATTTTGACCATATTTATCCGTGTCTGCATCACACCCATCACTTGAAGATAATTTTGATGTGCTACACACACTCTCAGCAAACCATTTAACCTCGGAATACTTAATACAATTATCTTCATTTGAAACAGTCTTGTTTGCATCCCAATTGCCTACACTGATACTGTCGTTTGAAGGCTCCACTTCATTTTTTAGGCAAAGGCTGTTGTTTAATTTAAACTCCTGCTCCACTTCGGGAATGGACACTTCCTGGTCCTTATCATCATCCTGGAGAAAATCCTCATCGCTCAGCACCAAAACAGTGATTGGCAGCACAATCTCAAACACCTCGGGCTCTGCGAGGAGAAACAGACACAATTATCGCAATTCCCAAAAAAAGCCACCAAAACCCCGGCGGCACCGCGTCCACCATCATCCACACGCATTCCCAGCGCGCATGCGCACGCCCCGGCGGGCCCGGCCAACTTGCCCCCTTCCCGCCGTCCCCACTGTCCGCGCTCTCCCGGGCACCGCCGCTCCCGCGGGAGCCGCGCTGGGTCCCTGCCCAGGCCAGCGGGCACTTACCGCTGTCTGCGGCCGCTCGCGGGATTCCCTCCGCGGCCTCCTGCGGCACCCCGGGCTCCACCGGCATCTCCGCGCCGCTCCACCGCGGGACTCGAACCTGCGGCCCTGCGCGCCTGCGCAGCGGGGCGGGGGCGGTGCCGCTGGCGCCTCCTGATTTGAGGGAGAGGCGGGGGCGCGGCCTGAGGAATGTGTGGGGCGCGCCGCGAGGATTTCAAATGTGCCTTAAAGCTCAGTGTTAAACGTGCTCTGAAGTGGTTTAAAAACTCCGTTTAATCACCCACCTGGGCCACGGAGCCCCCAGCCCTGGGCAGAATTGTTCGAATGCTCTGCGCAACCTATTCCCGGTTTCAGCAATTTTGATCGGTTGTTACTTCTTCTCTTGTAAAATTAAATCTCAGCTAATTCCGATCATACTCTTAAGATCGGAATTGTACCATAAATAAGGCATTCCCTTGCTGGAGACAGAAAGAATCACAAAATAATCCCAGGCGGGAGTCACAAAATTCCTGGAAACACTAAACAGCGCCTTTGGTTTCATCCTGTTCTCTTCCTTGGCTGTTCAGGCTGGCAGTGGAAAATATATGAACCTGCGTACATACATATTTACATGTGTAGAGATGTAGGTCTTTATATAAACACACAAATTTATATACATGCAGGGTGTCCCTGCCCACGACAGGGTGGTTAGAATGAGACGGTCTATAAGGTCCCTTCCAACAAAAACCATTCTGTAATTCTGTAAGTTGAGTCTGGAAGATCTGGATATCATGGAGCCCAACCCGCCCCCAGTAAGGCAGGGTCACCTGGAGCAGCTGACACAGGAATGTGTCCAGGTGGGTTTGGAATGTCTCCAGAGAGGGACAACCCACAAAATCCCTGGGCAGCCTGCCACCCTCAACGTAAAGAAGTTCTTCCTCGTGCTGAGGTGGAAATTGTGTTTCATTTTATGACCATTGTTCCTCATCCTGTTGCTGGGCACCACTGTAAAGAGCCTGACACCATTCTCCTGGCATCTGTCTTGGAGATACTTACATAGATTGTTGAGCTCCTTTCTCAATCTTCTCTTCACCAGACGAACCAGACCCAGTTCCTGCGGTCTCTCCTTGTAAGAGAGATGCTTCAAAGGCCTCATCATCTTTGTGGCCTCTCCAAGTAGCTCCTTGTCCTGCCATCCCAGGGATTCCCCCAACTCCCAGCACCCTGCTCCTGACATTATCCCCACCCCCAGCTGTGACCCCACATTCTGCACTGCTAGAGGATTCCCAGTTCTCATTTTTAAGGCTCAGCACTCCATAGTGGTGTCTCCAGAAGAGGATGGAACATTTAGCCACTCTAATATGAGGAATTTTCCTAATTCCCTGTCTTCTTCCCCCAGTAAAAATCATGGAACCAATTATCTGCCTTAATTTCAGAGGCTTGCACCTCTTGTATATCAAGCTGCACCCATTTGTAGGAACATTTGTTCAGTTTGTGAAATTTAGGTGGCATCTTTTTATTTTCAAGTAGAACTGATGAAACCTCAAGAGAGCAGCATTTTCAAAATTCTCCTAACTGGGAGTATTAAATTAGGAAACGATGAGAGGAATATTGGCTTCTGTGTTTCAGCTCTTAGGGAGTTTGGGAATCTCTGCAGAGTGAGAAGACTTGTCAATACTCCAAGGTGAGTGAAACAGATGCTGGAGTGAGCAGCATGTCTTGTACAGACTTTTTGCTGCCTGAGAAAGCCACAGCATGTGAAAAAATAGAAGTAAAAAAAGTTTCCTCCTAGCAGAACTGTCTGTCTCTCCCACAAGATGGCTCTGCAGCCACAGGCTCTGCAAGGGAAGAGCCTGGAAATACCGGTTATTTCTCTTTTTTTAAAGCATCAACTTAAAAATAATCTCCTTTGAAAGATATCTCCCTCACTGGAAAGCTTGCAAAATTCTACGAAGCTTTACAAAGATGTTAATCCAAGCCTTTTTCCTCAAAAGTGGTTCTTTCCACTCTTTTTCTTAAAGGAACTGACTATTACTCTCAGCATAGTACTTCACAATGCCATCATCCAGTGAATAAAGTGACCATGAAATGGCTGAGGAATGAATCTGGTCAGTCTGGGCTTCATTTGTCTTTACAAGCCCTTTGCACAAAACTACGTTTTGCAAATTAAGCTTGCAATGGAGTGATCTGAACCTGCTTGCAACTGTGCTTGTGCCCACACTCCAGCATGGAAAAAGTTGTGGAAAGTATCTTGTAAGGAATAGGATGGGGGGGGGAAATGGGTTTAAGATGAAGGAGGGTGGATTTAGAATGAGTAGTAGGAAAAAATTCTTCCCTGTGAGGGCGGTGAGGCCCTGGCACAGGTTGCCCAGAGCAGCTGTGACTGTCCCTGGATCCCTGGAAGTGTTCAAGGCCAGGTTGGATAGGACTTGGAGCAACCTGGGATAGTGGAAGGTGTCCCTGCCCATGGCAGGGGATTAGAATGAGATGATCCTTAAGGTTTCTTCCAATCCAAACCATTCTGATTATGTGAAATATTAGATACCCTGAGAAATTGAAGCAACCCCAATAAATTGAGATTATTTGTAGTGTGGACTTTTGACATCTTTGTGGCCAGAATGGTGGCGCAGAGTTACCTCAACTAACATAAGATATTGACCTAAAAGGTATAACTTAAGAGTGCAGTCACCTTAGGCTGCAAGTGGATTTTATCCTCTTGCATTTAATCCTGTAGGAAGGGTCCATGCCAGTAGTTTTGTGAGGTATCTTTCACTATACCAGCCAGGGCACATAACAAAAAATCAAGCTGGAAATATTAAACAAAAAGCCTGAAAGTTGAGAGATAAAAGATAATGTCACTTTTAGACCAGGAAGAGCCAGAGAATTGCTCCTGGGAAACTTACATTATGTAAGTGCATAATGTAAGTGCATATGGTCTGGCAATAAGAGCAGAAGTGGTAGCCAAATATGAATCCAGCTGGAAAAGCATAGAAAAGAGGCTAGATAAGTTGTAAATGAAGCTATTGATGAATATCAGCCAATATAAAGACGGAAATATCTCCAGAAGGATTGCCCAGCCCAATTTCAGCTGTATTAGGACTGTGAACTACAGGGGCTGGGAGCTTTTCAACAGCCCAGATATTGCAGTAACAAACCAAGGCTTAGTAACTAAATGGATTATTTTAGTGTAAAACCTGCTGGTTTGTTTTTCTCTTTCTCCCACTGCCATTGACTTATTTTTTTTTTTTTGTCCCTTTTTGAAAACGGCTCCACTGAAGTCTTTTCCAGAGGGAAGAGAAGAAAACACATCAGTGAGGACAAAGAGCTGAGCAGCACTTAGGCACAGAGCCTTCTCACACCAAACTCCCACAGAGAGATGCAGCTGAGGATTGAGAGTCACACAAAGGCCCAGCTCACTCTGTTTTCCAATACCTTCTGCCCTGAGCAGATCTCCTTATCACTAAGTTCACCTTGAACTTGTGGAAACTGCAAGACCAGGAGAAAAATTCAGTCTTATGGTTAGGGCACAGGAGCCAGGAAGTTTGATTTCCATTCTTGTTTTTTCTGCAGGTTTGTGAAAATCTCTATTGTTTGCAGAGTTTTTCAAGCTCTTCCATTGCTTTAAGAGAACAGAGCAGTGCTCTTATATGTTTTCAGCTCTCAGTATTGGAAGCAGAGTTTGATTTATTGCCATACACAGCATTTCCCTAAATCTTGAGACAAATATATCTAAGGTAGAACTCGGGAAAACCTGGAAATACAGGGCCTTTTCTCTGGCAAATTGAGCATGGTCCATTCTACTGATTTTGCTCTTTTTGTCTTCACAGAATCATGGAATAATTTAAGATGTAAGGACCTTTTGAAGGTCATTGAATCCAACCCCTCTGCCATGGACAGGGATACTTTCCACTAGACCAGGTTGCTCCAAGTCCCTTCCAACCTGGCCTTGAATACTTCCAGGGATGGAGAAGTTCTCATGCCTTTCTGATGTGAAAGACACAGGACTTCGGAATCAAAAATGATTGCTTTTTATGAGGCCACACTGATCTGAACAAAGTTAGCCCAAAACTGAATTATGGAGTTTGTTGCAGTTAGAGAGAGAAACAAACGTGGCAAATGAAATTTCAGCTTTAAAGTTCCAGCATAGCAAGACCCCACTGTAGAAAGTGTGAGGAAATCTTAATAGAGGGTGTTGATGCCTCTGCCTTCTATAATAATTTGAAAACTGAACATTAAAATACTGACAGTAAAAGAGAGTAATGAGCCATTGCTTGTCAAAAATAACATGTAGGAAAAGGCCAGCTCTTTGGGAAAGCAAGTGCCTGTGGATTGACAAGGTTAATCATAGAAATAAGTGTATTGCTGCCAAATTGCCAGTTGCTGGGTAACCCACAAGTGAAGGGAAGTGCATTTTCTTAGTGGCAGGAATGAAATGATTCACCATCTAGGTGAAATTTTCTTCAGTGGAGCGTGTAAGATTTTTTATTTAAACAATGAAGTCTACCTGCTCCATTTGACCAGCTAATATGTCTCTAGACTCCATTGATAATATTGGCTGCAAGCTTAATTCAGTTTTCTGAGTATGAATAACAATAGAAGTTCTCTTATTCATTTTTCTGTATCCCTAATGGACTTAAATTAACTTAAAATAACTTAAAACAACACATACACAACAGCTGAGGCAAAATAGCATAATTAGTTTGTGGAAAAGCAGCTTCCTAGGTACAAGGTTTGGAGACCAATCTAAAAACATGATAAACTTTTTTTTTTTTTAATAGAGCAAGGCAAAGATGCCTCACTCAAAACAGACAACGTTCTATTTGCTTTTAACTGGATGTTAATTGATTGTATAGCTGTTTTTTCATATGGTTTTCGCATTAAATTCTTCCCTGTGAGGGTGCTGAGGCCCTGGCACAGGATACCCAGAGAAGCTGGGGATGCCCCATCCCTGGAAGTGTGCAAGGCCAGGCTGGATAGGGCTTGGAGCAACCTGGGATAGTGGAAGGTGTCCCAGCCCATGGCAGGGGCTGAAATGAGATGAGCTTTCAAGTTCCTTCAACCCAAGCCATTTATGACGCTATGATTTTGTGTGGCAGAGCTTTTCTGCTGATTGGAGGCCTTTTGGTGTGATCTGGTCATGCCCTGTTGTGAATTCCTGTTACCCTCCCAAACTGGGTGATTAGGGACACCTTCCAGTAGCCAGGTGACTCTGACTTTCCAAGGAAACAAAAGTTCTCCTCCACCATTTCCAGGTACAGTTTAGGAGTTAGCATGGGCCAAGGCTAATTTCTCAGAAGAGAACTAAACAGAAGGAATGAGCAGAGAAGATTAATGCCTGTACAAAATCAGATGAGAACCTCTGGCACTCATGATGCCATGTAAAAAGATGTTTGCTATAATATGCAAGTAACTTTTTGTTTGTGTGTTTCAAAAGAGTTCTTTAAAAGTCCCCCCAAACCTGAACTATACGGTGATCAGGTGTAGTTTAAGGAATTATAGTCAGTCTGGTTACTTGTCTGCAGTTGGAAGGAGTGTTTCAGCTAAAAGAAAAATAGATGAATGGTCTTTCAACTGATTTTCAACTTTGTTTTGTATTCTGCAGCGGCTTCTAAATCACAGCAAAAATCAACAATATTATTCATGCTGACAAGATTGAAAATGACAAAAAATTATGGAAAAGGAGAAGCCAAAGCTTTTTATGTTTGCAACTTTTTCCTCAGATAAACACGTCAGGTCTTTCCTAGTTTATTTTTGTATTTTCCTTCTACCTTAGATTATTCCATCTTAAAATATTTTAGGTACTTTTTGCACTTTTAGCAAGTACAAAACATTGGGTTTTTTCTGTAGTTTTGCCTTGCATAAGTGGCAGTTACACAGCACATTGGAAGTGATTGAGATATTCACCAAATGGTATGGATTTCTCATTAAAGTAGGATCATTACTAGGGTGACTGAGCAGTCTAAAGGCATATTGATATTTTTCCTGGTGAGGGTGGTGATGCCCTGGCACAGCTTGCCCAGAGAAGCTGTGGCTGCCCCATCCCTGGAAGTGTTCAAGTCCAGGTTGGATGCGGCTTGGAGCAACCTGGTCTAGTGGAAGGTGTTCCTCCCTTCAAGAATCTCATTCCTTATCTGTATTCATTCCTTATCTGTATTTCTTTATGGAATATTTAAAAACAGAAATCCAGATCTTGCCCAAAGAGGTCTGCATTCCCTGATAGATGGTAGGAATCCATACATCTCAGATATGTTTGTTAAGTTCACAAAGTGCTCTGAGATTTCGAAATACAGCTATTATGGAAATAGCCATGGTTATTCTTGTTTTTAATAGCTGCTGACAGTCAGGAATATTTTGAGGTAAGTGCCAAGTTAGAAGCTGTGATTCTGAATAGAGTTCTTCAGATACTCAAGGGCTCTATTATGTTTGAGGTAATTTGGACTGTCATCCCAGAAACATCTGATGGAAGAGGATCAAACTGGCACAACAAAGACTGGCAGTGGCACTCACACGTCCCCTTATGGAGCCACTTTATGGGTTTGGCTGTGCTAAAGATATTGAACACTTTGCAGGGCATTGCTGAATTTTCTTGAACTGTCTGAAACTTAGCATTTCCATTTCATGGCAAATGTCAAAGTTTCACAGTATGTTTTTATTCTCAGTGTGAACATACCCACAAGTATAAAACCTTTCCTGCCCATTTAGAAAAGTGTTGCTTTAAACAAAGAATAAATATACAGAGAGAAAGTTCACTTCGAAATTAAATTACTGGTTCAAAGCTTATTTTGCTTGGTTTCCAGTCTTAGTATGAGATGTTGGTGCATGTCCAGAGAAGGGAATGGAGCTGAGGAAGGATCAGGAGCACAAGTCTGATGAGGAGCAGCTGAGGGAGCTGTGGGTGCTCAGCCTGGAGAAAAGGAGGCTCAGGGGGGACCTTGTGGCTCTGCACAGCTCCCTGACAGGAGGGGACAGCCAGGGGGGGTCGGGCTCTGCTCCCAAAGAACAAGTGATAGGACAAGAGGAAACAGCCTCAAGTTGCACTAGGGGAGGTTTAGACTGGATATTAGGAAAAAATTCTTTAATAAATGGGTTATCAATTATTGGAACAGGCTGCCCAGGGCAGTGGTAGGGTCACCATCCCTGGATGAATTTAAAAAACGTGTAGATGTGGCACCTGAGGACATGGTTTAATGAAGGGCTTGGCAGTGCTGGGTTAATGATTGCATTCAATGCATTCAAAGCAAAATAGGAGTCTACACTGTTTCAGCCATGTCCATTTAGGTTTGAATTTAGTGCTGAATTTCCCCCTATTCTGTTCACCAGCGGGATGAGAACTTTCTGAGAACTAATTAGTGGCAATAACTTGAAGTCTCTTGTCCATTTATTATTATTATCTTAATAATATGCGTGAGATCATTTTGGGCCTATGATCCAGAACATGTAACCAGAGCAGGGTACATCAAAGGCTGTCTTGTCACTAAAATATTTTTAAGTTGTTAATATAAAATCCTATTGAGGCAAAGCTCTGTAGTTCATGCAAGACAACTCAAAACCAACTGGGTTTATCTGAACATGTCTCCATTAGGATCTTGTCTTGACTTTGCTATTTGATTTAGCAATCAGCTATAAAAGACAACATTTTGGAAGCCAGTCTAATGAAGATACTTAGAGTGATATTCTTCCAACCACATGTTTGAATCTGAGAAAATTACTTCAGGCACTATTCCCTTTATTGTTGATGGGAAGAAGCAGGAATTTAGGGTGTGAGTCATCTGACCTATTTTAGATGTCCATTTTGGAGTGATGAGTTGCAGATGAAATGCTGATTTCTCCCCGTTGAGTACCAGAGGGCTAGAGGGGGATTAATTTAGATGCAGGTGACTGATGGGATTGGAGGAGCTCATCCCATCCCCACTTCAGGATACAACATTTGGCCTTATCAGCAATAGCTTTATCACCCAGCAAATGCCATGGCTGATATGGGATCTCTCCCAGGACAAGTCTGCATGGAGATGAGACCAGCCACTGGAACTGGAGCTCCATTTCTATTTGAGAATGATTCACAGCCCACTGAGGTCAGTGGGAATCTTTCCACTGGCTTCAATGGGCTTTGCAAACCCCAGGGTTTCAGCATACATTAATTTAGCAGCTGGGTGCCACAATTTAAGATAACATCATTCTCCTGGGTTTCATTATCAATGTTTTGCCAAAGGTCAGCACTTTCACAGCAGAGCTGGCAGACCAAAGTTAGCCACAGACTAATACAGCAGTTCACTTGGTCATAAAGGCTGTGCATGTGCTACTCCTAACAGAATATTCCTTCCCTTGGTACCTGAGTCTCCTCTGGTTTGGTCTATCTAGCCCATAGTCTTCATCATCACAGAAATCCATACTTAATCCTTTTGTCCATCTCCTCCAAGGCTGCCAGCAGTCTGTGGTTTACATAGAACAGCCTTGCCATCTAATCCCCACTCCTGACATGTGATCTCTGTCCTTTCAGCCTTTGACCACCTTGAAGCTGCTTCTCAGTAGCAAGTCTGGTGGATTGAACAAATCACCTCTGATAAAGAGGGGGCTGAAAGTACCTTTGATAAGAATTCAAGATAGACAAAAATAATTGGGGTAAAAACTGGATGTTCTTCCTTTCTGCCATGCAGGGAGAGATGTTGCTTATTTGAAGGAAAACTATTAAGAGAAAAATTCAGTAGTGAATTGTATAACTGAAGCTTGAAACTTCATTAATTGACAATTAAATAACTTGAAAAGATATTATAGCTTTTGAGGCAAGTGAAGACTTCGGAAAGAAAACAGAAGAGTTTTTGTCTTATTTTTGTGGCATTGTGGGTGCTTTTGCAATACTTATACTTTTACTCACTCCACATCCCCAAACATCCTTTTCAGTATCTGGTGAAAATTATTCTTTTAGAGCCCACAGAGCGCTTCAGAGAACACACTACTGCCTTACAGGTACTGCATCAAAAGAGGGACAAACCCAAGTTCCCTGTGTTGTCCAGGTCAGTGTGATGTGACTTTTCAGTCAAATCCAGATCATGCAAATACCAATAACATCATTGTCCTGGTCATATTTCTACAGGAAGGAACTGGTAATTAAAAACCTTTGGGAAAATAATATTAAAGTTGGACAGCTAAAATACTTTGTTTTGTTTTAAATAGCAAGCAGGCTTCATGACCACTGCATGCTCTGAGGAATTTCAGTTTTGGCAGTAATGGAAACAAGGGGGATATAACACAATTGAAAGCCTTAACTCAAGACTTGAGACTATATATTCCAGTTCATTCTTTATTACAGGTTTCTTGTGTTTCTTAGAATTTCTGTCAGGACAGGATTCAAATCAACCAAATTTAGCCACCTCAAACTGGGTGGCTTTTTAAAGATACCTCTCTGGGCTCTCTGTAATTCCAGAATGGTTTGGGTTGGGTGGGACTGTAAACTTCATCTTGTGCCACCCCCTAGCATGGGCAGGGACAACTCCCACTATCCCAGATTGCTCCAAGACCCATCCAACATGGCCTTGGACACTTTCAGGGATNCACTGCTTTACTGGGAAATTGTTCCAGGGCCTCACCACCCTCACAATGAATAATGACGGTATTATTATTATTATTATTATTACTATTATTAAATTAAATGTCAATAGGCACTTCCAAATAACAACTGATCTCATCCAGAGAAGGTGCATATTTCTCCACCAAAAATGTCTTTCACTTCAATGATCTTTCACTATTGACTCCAGGGGAAGTCTGGATGACTAGTTTCAACCAGATCTAAAACTTTTAAATGGTTTTATTTAGCTGAAATACATTCTCTGGTGAAGTTAGGGCTATAAAATCTATTTAAATACATGTGACAGATTTTAATATATTCAGTTACAAGCCAATAAATGTTTGCTTCAAATGTTCACGTTATAAAAACCATTTCAACATGTGTGACAAGGAAATATTTTAATATATTCAGTTACAGGCAAGAATGGATTGGTATTACCCTGTCAACTCCATGCATTAAAATGGTCAAAAGTCAGTATGACAGCAATGATGAGTGAAAAAAGGGTCATAATTATGGTTCTTTATTTACCTCATGGTTTTTGTGTCTGTTGTATTCATGCTGTCAGAGTTTTTCTAAATAACCATAACGGATAGAGATGGCCTAGAATTTCCCCTTCTGAAGGAATACAGAGATTTTGTCCTGATGAGGACATGGAGTCTACAAACAAACAAACAAACAATGTTTGTAATGCAGACTGAATAGAAAATGCAACTCCACTTCCAGATAAGCCCAAGTGAGCCATAGGGACCTTTTTCCCCATGTCCTGATCTGGGTTCAACAAGCCCCCAGCACCAAACCTCATGAAATGCAATGAGGCCAAGTGCAAGATGCTGCACCTGGGTCAGGAAAACCCCTGGTATCAACCCAGAGAATGGACTGAGAGCAGCCCTGCCGAGGAGGAGTTGGGGATGCTGGTCAATGAAAAGCTTGGCAATGACTGGTCATTTACTGCACTTGCAGCCCAAAAAGCCAGCTGTGTCCTGGGCTGCATCAAAACCAGCCTGGGCAGTGGATCAGGGGAGGTGATTCTCTCTCTCTGCTTTGCTCTTATGATATCTCATCTGAAGTGCTGCATCCAGCTCTGGGAGCACCAACACAAAAAAGGCAGGGACATGTTGGAGCAGGTTCATAGGAGGGCACAAAGATGCTCCAAGGGCTGGAGGCCCGCTGCTCTGGAGCCCCTCTCCTCAGGCTGGGAGAGCTGGGGATGTTCACCTGGAGAAGAGAAAGCTCTGGAAGACCTCAGACCCCTTTCCAATGCCTAAAGGGAGCTTCCAAGAAAGTCANGCACCAACACAAAAAAGGCAGGGACATGTTGGAGCAGGTTCATAGGAGGGCACAAAGATGCTCCAAGGGCTGGAGGCCCACTGCTCTGGAGCCCCTCTCCTCAGGCTGGGAGAGCTGGGGATGTTCACCTGGAGAAGAGAAAGCTCTGGAACACCTCAGACGCCTTTCCAGTGCCTAAAGGGGGCTTCCAAGAAAGTCAAAAAGGGATTTACAAGGGTATTTAGTGACAGGACAAGGGGCAATGGCTTCAAACT
>VZTT01057125.1:13236-27081 GCA_013400855.1 Buphagus erythrorhynchus
ACTCCATGCATTAAAATGGTCAAAAGTCAGTATGACAGCAATGATGAGTGAAAAAAGGGTCATAATTATGGTTCTTTATTTACCTCATGGTTTTTGTGTCTGTTGTATTCATGCTGTCAGAGTTTTTCTAAATAACCATAACGGATAGAGATGGCCTAGAATTTCCCCTTCTGAAGGAATACAGAGATTTTGTCCTGATGAGGACATGGAGTCTACAAACAAACAAACAAACAATGTTTGTAATGCAGACTGAATAGAAAATGCAACTCCACTTCCAGATAAGCCCAAGTGAGCCATAGAGACCTTTTTCCCCATGTCCTGATATGGATTCAACAAGCCCCCAGCACCAAACCTCATGAAATGCAATGAGGCCAAATGCAAGATGCTGCACCTGGGTCAGGAAAACCCCTGGTATCAACCCAGAGAATGGACTGAGAGCAGCCCTGCCGAGGAGGAGTTGGGGATGCTGGTCAATGAAAAGCTTGGCAATGACTGGTCATTTATTGCACTTGCAGCCCAAAAAGCCAGCTGTGTCCTGGGCTGCATCAAAACCAGCCTGGGCAGTGGATCAGGGGAGGTGATTCTCTCTCTCTGCTTTGCTCTTATGATATCTCATCTGAAGTGCTGCATCCAGCTCTGGGAGCACCAACACAAAAAAGGCAGGGACATGTTGGAGCAGGTTCATAGGAGGGCACAAAGATGCTCCAAGGGCTGGAGGCCCGCTGCTCTGGAGCCCCTCTCCTCAGGCTGGGAGACCTGGGGATGTTCACCTGGAGAAGAGAAAGCTCTGGAAGACCTCAGACCCCTTTCCAATGCCTAAAGGGAGCTTCCAAGAAAGTCAAAAAGGGATTTACAAGGGTATTTAGTGACAGGACAAGGGACAATGGCTTCAAACTGACAGGGTTTATATTTGGGTTAAATATGAGGGTGTGAGGCCCTGTCACAAGTTTGCCAGAGAAGCTGTGGCTGCCCCATCCCTGGAAGTGTCCAGTGCCAGGCTGGATGGGGCTTGGAGCAATTTGGGATAGTGGAAGGCGTCCCCTGCCCACAGCAGGGGCTGAAATGAGATGAGCTTTATGGTCCCATCCAACTCAAACCATTCTGTTCCCATGAACGTGTGACAGTGATTTAGAGGACATAAAGAGCAAAGCTTTTATTTGCATCCATAGTTCATTTCTGAGGCATTAAAGCACAGAAAGATTTAATCCTTGGCCAAAAAGCAGTGATAGGAAGACTGTGGCAAGGCAAAGACATGGACCCAGAATGCCCCAGGGCCCTCACCACAAGACATTTTTTTTTTTCTGAGGGTAGTTTCATCTCCATTTTTTCAGTGTAATTGAGTGCAAGAAGTATTCACAGTCGCTGTTGCTGTTTTTGAGTATGGTCTATTAGAGAATAATCTGAACCAGCCTCTTAGAAGCACGACAGTACTTCTCTGATGTGCAGCAGATAACATGAGCAGCAGAGGAATTGGTGCCATCCCTACCTGAGATGAAGGTGGCTGCAGTGATGCTTTTTCTGAGGCCCTTCCTTGTCTTATGAGTTTTTCACTGTAGAGTGGCCCTGGGAAGGCAAGGAGAGGGATAACTCAATATTAGCAAAGCAAACTGAGCACTGTGTAAACATGGGGAAAAGAGCTGGAAGTTTCTCTGTGTGAATGCAGGGAATATCCACTAAATATTTAACTTACTCCCACTTTTGTTTCCTGTCAAGTATCAAGAGCAATGAGCAGAGGACCTGGCTACAAGTCAATAACACTTGTGGGATTTCTTTTTTTGTAAGTTTAATGAACTCTTATATCCATGCAAAGGGCATTCCACAGCACTGCAAAGGAGTGAAGTGCAAAGAAGTAGAACCTAAAGCACTTTCCAAGGTGTGGAAAAGGCTCTCTGAAAGCAACGTGTTGCTGCAGCTGAGTTAGCCTTGAAAACTCAAGAAATTATAATGCTAGTGACTAAGAAATAATAATTTTGAGAAAGTAGTTTTTCTTTCCCTCACAGTCCTACTCTGTGCCATATTTACAGCCATCTTGAGCTGGCAGTTTTGTATAGGGGGAGTTAACCACTACTTGGCTTAAAGGGTCAAAAGACCTCAGAAAAGAAGTCAAGACAGAATAGCTGTGACTTCTTTCACCCATATGATTATAATCTGAAGGCTGGAAAAGAGACCTGAACATGATTTGATGAAGAAAATGACAGAGGGTCTTGACATGAGGGTTCTGGTGCTCTCCCTGCTGCCGGGGACCCTTAAACTCCAAGCAATGTCTTTCACTGGAAGTTAAAATCCAGGGAAGTTGTCTTAGCAGTAGGTTGCTGTGATAGTTGTCAGTCAGGCAGCTCTGCTCAATGCTGTCCTTAGCAGGGTCATTGTCAAAGAGCTGGTGATGCCACCACTGTTTATTGCAGAGTAGAAGTTTTGTCTGCCCCATTCTACATCGTAAGAGATTTGTTATCATCAAGCCTCTGTTGTGCCCTTGTTTCTCAATCTTTTTTCTTTCTCCATTAAACTTTGTGTTCCAGATTGAACAAGGAAACCTGCTCTTTTCCATCCAAGACAAGCATCTCCATGAATTCCCACTCTTATCTACCTCTATATTTTTACCAGATTCAGTCTCAGCTATTTTTCTTTTCTCTAAATAATAAGTTGTAATCCTGGCATTTTTTAATTCCCAGCATGGGTCTATTTAGAAATTAGTAAGAGTAATTCTAATATGAAAGAAAATTGGCCTCTTTAAGCTATTGTTGTGTCACAATGGTGCTGAGAGGCACAAACCAACAACGGCGCTGCTTTGTTACCACGCACTGGGCAGAAATAGCTGGAGATCGGTCAGACCTTGGAAAATGTACAATTTCAGTGGGTCAATCTGAGGCAGCAAGAGGAAGGAAGTGACCTGAGGAGTGTCACACAGTAGGCAGCAGCAGAGCCAGGGCAGTGTCATCGAGTTCATCTGTAGTGCCATAGGATTGCACCCTTGAACCTGCCCCGCTGTCTGTGTGGGATACACAGCCATGCCTGCTCTGGGATCACATCCCTGGGCTGCTCTATTCCTGCCTTGGCAGAGAAACTGGAACAGGAAATAGAGGTGGGTGCACCCAAACAGTGTTCAGAGAGCCCGGGGTGTCAACACAACTGGGTTACACCATTTGGGTAAAGATTATTAGTATATAATCAGCTCTGTTCCCAAAGGTTGTATAAATACCCTGATCTCTTGTCTTCCACTCTGGTAACCTTTTCTCTGACTACCTTTAAATAAAACATTCTCTCAAAACAAATCCCCTTTCCCCTCTTCAGTGAAGCAAGGAACAGCAGCACCAGCTGCAACCAGTGAACTCTTTTAGAGGCAGCACTGGGAGGATTTCACTGTCCTCATGCCAGTGTCTGGGAGGGCCCTGCAGTGTTTGCCCTCTCATATGACCCTGCATCCCAAACATCCCACCACAGCTTGTTTGGTCCTGTCTCAGTTCTGCCAGATCCTAGTCCTGCTATCAAAGTTAAGGAACAAAGAGAAGGATCAGTTTCCCCTGTGTTTCTGGAGGGATGCTCCCTCTCAGCATGGTTCTGGATTTCCTAGCAAAAAGGAGAGGATTGAGTTTTATCTTTCAAAAGAGGAAAGGGTAAGCCCAAATCAGCACTAGGTTAAATGAAAAAAAGACCACGAGCTGGGACCAGTCCTGAAGCTGGGCAGACTCCTACAGAGCTGGCCTTCCGGCTCCCAGTGCTGCTGGAAGGATCTGGGCAGGTTTGGTCCCAACCCTACACATTGTGATCCCTTGTCTCCCAGTTCTATTTGCTGTTTTGCTGCTTCCAGAACACTTCTGATCTTAGGATCACAGACAATTAATTACTTGTTGCCATCATGCTACAGTAACACAAAACTGGAGAGTCTTAAATGATTCAATCTGTCGAATCTGGCTTTTTAGGCTGCAATGTGTTGCTTCCCAGGTCACCCCTCAGTGTAGCCATACTCATGCTTGCCCAGAGATGTGCTCACCAGAGGTGTGCAGAGGATGATGAGACAGAGCTGCTGCACAGCAACATTCCTGTGCTGGCTGAGTCCCAGGTGCTCTACTCTACAAATCGTGGGGTTTTTTCCCATTGTCTGAATGCCACAAAGGAATTGTGAATAAATGGAGTGCAAGACCAAAATGCAAAGGAAAAGTCAGTGGAGCTTGCTACCGAAACATGTCAATAAATGGTTGAAAACAACCTGTCCCTGTGTGATTAGTTGTGTAATATCCAGCATAACAGAGCATGGGTTTGTCTTTGAGCCCTTGAAAATGAGAGTTATTGCTGTTCATACCACTGTTAAACTGAGATCTGGGAGCACAATCACCATATTAAATATGAGCAGGTTTGCAATATCAAATTCCATTGTGTGGGCAATACATTTTATTCTTCTCTTTTCTTGACATAATAGTAGCTTTCATTTTATTTTAGCACCTGTGGTGACATTTCCTTTCCACTCTTAGAGTATTAGAGTCTGTCTCCTCACACCCCTGAAACAGCTGTATTATGCTTCATATTTGAATGTTGAATTGACCTTTTCACATCTCATTCCAATCTCTCCCACCTCCTGATGTGTTTCTCCTTTGCCTTGTTTTCTCAAATTAGAGCCTTTCATTGCATATTTGAGGACTCTGGGGAAAAAAATATATTGTCCCTGAGAGGGCAGCCCATTGCCCAGTTGAAAAGAGCTGATTTGTCATGTCAGGGATATCTTTACTCCATATGTGACTTTTCTTACTGAGTACCTGGTGTTTTTTTCACTAATACAGCATGAATATCATGGTTACAACAAAAAATGACTTTGTTTAGTAAATTGTGAGCTTCTGGCATCAGTTTCACAACCTTTCCCCAGCTCTGTTGCTCTTCTCTGGACATGCTCCAGCCCCTCAATATCTTTTTTGTCCTGAGGGGCCCAAAACTGAGCACAGTACTTGAAGTGTGGCCTCAGCAGTGCCCAGCACAGGGGGGCAATCACTGCCCTGGTCCTGCTGGCCACACCATGGCTGGCACAGCCCAGGTGCCATTGGCCTTCTTGCCCACCTAGGCACCCCTGAGCCATGTTCAGCTACTGTCCCCGCACACCCAGGTCCTTTTCCAGGTTTCCAGCCACTCTTTCCCCAGCCTGCAGCCCTGCAGGGGTTGTTGTGACCCAAGTTACTCACTTGGATTGGGTTCACCAACACACAAGTATTATATATTAAACTGGTTGTAGTGAAAGAGCAAAATGTATTGATCCAACTGGATTCTTCAGCTCCTGCCAAGGGAAATTAGGGAGTTTAGTGTCCCTAGACTGTATTTAGACTTGTAAATAACCCCTCAGGAAATAACATGCAAGTCAGTGCAGGCAGCCAGAAGAAAACAATTTAAAAATGACTATGCTTGAGGTTGCAAATACCAGCTTAAACAAGACTTAGCTGTTGAAAACATAGAACTCCATGAAGAGACTCTGAGAATTCCACTTAAATGCTGGTTCTGGTTTTCATAAATAGAGGTGAAAGCTAGAGAAGCTCAGCTAGAGGTCTCAGCTCAAAGATGAGCTTCCAAAAGTAAAACTGCAGAAATAAATGAATATTTAAAAGGAAGTAAGTTGTAGGAATTCCTGAAGAATGTGATGAAGTTGTCTCCTCTAAGGAGTTTGGAAAAGGTGGCATTTTTTAATGAAAAAGCTTGAGTTTGCATCATGGCAGAGGTGATTTGCAGCATGAAGAGGGCACTCAAGAGGGACTGTCCCCACAGACTGTTTGCACACACTCTGCTCACTTGAGATCTGAGTCTTCACAAAGAGAAGATCTGGATAGAGCAGCCAGAGATGAACAGGAATAACAAATTCATGTCCTCCTCTAAATGATACATGACTGTTTTTGATAGACACTTCTGATAATGACCCAGATTCATAGGCCTTCCCCACATATCAGGAAATATCAGTGATTGTGATATATGGTACCAAACAAAACCCAGTATTCATGTCCCAAACAGCTCCACACATTGAGACATTTTTTTCTCTCAAAGTGAAGCACTACATAGTGGCAAACTGATAATTCAGAGCAACTCCCTTTTTCCTACAGATTCAGAATATTCTATTTTTTTCCCCCTGTGGAAAGTAAAAGTAAAGTTGTAGGACATTCTTACTTGGTAGCATCAAGTAATTCCTTAACTCATACTCTGTTTTATGCCAACAATGGGAAATTGTTTTGTATATATGTCCATATTTACATCAAGTATGTGTAATAGTTTCAAAGTGAGTTCATTTTTTGCTTGAAATTTCACATAACCTTTCAGAAATGAGTAGGTATCAACTTCATCCTTCTGTCTGCCTCATTTCATGAGTGCTTTATTAAATAAAAAATACATTTCACAAAACAATTCTAAAATATGATCCCCCCTCAAATCTGGGTCTGTCAAGATGTATAAACTTAGGCAGTTGTGAACAGATCATATGGCTTGATCTGATGTGCAGGAAGATGGTGATGAGCACAACTTGCTATTGTTAAACAACACATGAATAATGCACTGGGTTTGGGATCCATCAGCTCTTCTGGTTTTAATCATTCATTTTCTTTTCTTCCATTTCGTAACTGGACTGTTGATGTAATCCCACCCCATGTGAATGCTAAGTTGAGGATTTCACAATAAATGAAGTGCCATCTAAACCAGCGTGAAGGAGCCACACAGTGTAATCTAAGGTGCCCACAAGAGCTGGCAGAGGACTGGGCTCCTATAGCCAGTGGAGTCTCCAGTAATTAAATAATAATTAGCAATTAAATGATCAGCAAAACGTTTTAATCTTGCCTTTGGTCTCCTTGCTTGCCTGAAGAAAGGCAGTGTTTTATTTCAGTAGTGAGAGGATGGACCATGCAACAAGTGGGAAAGCAGGAGATCTGGCTGGGACTGGGTGACATCAGCTCCTTGAACTGAGCCCTCTGCCATAGTTTCACCAAGAAAGGCCAAAAAGAAACTTTCGGTGAGATGACTGCATAGCACAGGCCAGGAATTCTATCAAGAAAGGATTTTATCAGAATTAAAAGCTCTATTCTGGAACTTTAAAACAGTCAATCCTCATCCAATGGCTGAACCTTGAGAATCTAAATGTTTGCACTCAGGACAAGAGCAAAACCCATGGGCAACATCTGTACCAGGGAACAAAACACTTTGTTTTCAAAGCTGATGATGTTACTGCTTGCTGGGAACAATCCTGAGCTCATTTTAGCCAAGCTGTGCCTGGGAATGCCAGGACAGTGCCAGCTGGGCCAGCCTAAATCAGTGCCAGGAGCTGTTCTGAGAATTTAGCAAGGTGAGCAGTCAGTTTGCACTCTCTTTGTGGTTATCTGGAATTGTTTAATTGTACACCAACACAATGGGTTTGTGTACTGGATTAAGTGAGAGAATGTGGCAATTTTCAGCTTTCTGCCACAGGATTTGTGTCTTTTGCTACACCAGCAGACATTTTTCCCTGTCCTTGTTCTGCCCAGGTGCTATAGAATAACCTCCAGGTCCTGGCCATGCCCCTCCTGGCTACTGCAGAATTAACCCTGTCCTGGCCAGAACCAGGACATTCCCCCAAAATGCTATCAAATGGTAACCTCTCTCTCTTGCACAGACAACACTGAATTGACCAAGCTGTTTCAAACTCACAGTACTGGGCATGTTTTTGAGACATCACCTCTTCCCTTTTTTATTCTATTCTGGTAAAAGAACTTCCTTGTATGATTAACACTGTATATATCCTACTTCCCTATGCTGAGTCGTGTTTATACACCCATGGCTTGAGAGCATTGCAACAACCACCCACATTCATTCAGCTGAATCTCCTCTGCTGAGGGACATTCGGTGAGGGACACCTGCACTGAGCAGCTCATGAGTAGCTGCTGGACTTCATGAGTTGGGTGGTGTCTTTATTCCAGAACTGTGTGAGACTTTGAACAAAAAGGCACTGGAACAACTGTTCTGGAGTCTCCATGCTTGTAGATATACAAAACCCTGTTGAAATTAAAGGCTTTTAAAGTCTCCCAGATTCCTAAGTTTAGGCTGTTACTGCTATACTTGAGCACCTAAATTTCACCTAAATCACACTTGAGATGTCCCCATGCTCTTGTGAATTTTAAAATTCCTTATCACAGAATCACAGAATGGTTTGGGATGGAAGGGACCTTAAAGACCATCTAATTCCAACCCCTTGCTATGGGCAGGGATGCCACCCACTAAACCAGGTTGTTCATTGTAGTGATTTTAGGCTCAGATGTTATACAGAGAAGGAAAACACGGAGGTGAGGTGTTCCTGTGGCTGCTTGCCAAGTCAGAACTCTGGAGTGTCACAGAGTGACCTCAGAGGTTGGTTCTCTTCTGGTGCTCTACACTGGATGGAGCATCCTCTCGTTCTGCACTGGAGCAGCTCAGACAGTCCTGTCTTCAGAGGTGTGACTTCAACCCTGCTGAGGTCCTGCAGCAAACACTTTTCCTCTAACACTTCAGCTCAGAGTCTCCTGCCCCAACCTCGTGTCTCCCATACTCAGCCATAAAGCTGGAAAACAAAACTCCCAACCTTCCTTCCCTTGCCTGTCCCCGCAGCCTGGCTTTATTTCCCAGGGCTGCTGATGGTTGAAGAACAATTGGTTTTGCTCATCTGAGGGGATTTGCATTGTGAATCTTCCCCACAAGCCAAGGAGCAGGAGGGTGGGAGAGGAGGGGTGGGAGGAGAGATGCTCTGCCAGCCAGGCAGGCGGGATCGTTCTGGCAGCAGCTCTGCCTGGCTTTCACTCTGCCTCCCAGGGGGAAATCCTTCCTCTCACTCCAGGCTTCTCCCCTGCCACACCAGAGGCAGGATAAGGAGGCAGCAGAAGAGTCCCTGCACTGCCAGCACCCAACACCAGCTCTCACCTGCAGCAGGCAAACCATGAGGACGAGCTCTTGGCTCCTGCAGCGTCTTCACCTTTGATTGAAAACCTTCACCCATCTCCACAAGGGACCATGGAGGAGCAGTACATTTCCAAACTCCACCCAGTAGTGGATTATGGAGCTGGGGTCTTTCTTCTAATCATAGGTGAGTTCACAGCCTGCTTGTTTGCTTGAAGCCAGGGAGCAGGGATACAGGGATTCCCTGTCTGTGCCGTGGTCAGGCAGAAAAATCTAGAGGGAAATGACTGCAAATATTTCCCTACAGGTTCCCCTGCTTAGTGCCTTGGAGTTGGTTGGCAGCCAGGATTAATCTCCACTCTTGGATTTGGAATATTTTGTTTTGATGCTGAAGAATGGCCAGCATAAATTTTCCTCTGCGGCATCACAAGTGTTTGAAATAAGTTGTCTGTCGCTTTCTGTGGCATCTCAGCCCTGAGAACTGAGCCGGGGCAGCTCAATCCATGGGGCTGGTCAGGGGAAAGCAGCTGTGGGCTGACCCTTGGTGGGGGAAGTGTTGTTCTGCTGTGTCTCAGTAGGATGAACTGCTACAGAACAGCAAAGTGTTTCCAAATAGCAGTTCTGAGTTTGGCAGCAGCCTGTTTGCCCTGCTGCAGGCAGATTGAGAATGAAGTACAAGTGGGGATAACTACTAGCCCCTGGCTTCAGTTAAGTGTTTTCTTCCTTGTCTGCTTCTTGCATGTACACAGGCATTTGTTTTCTGCCCTCGTGGATTTGGTGAGGAATGGAACTTGTTTAGACATGCTTTCCACCTGAATTTTTCCTAGGATTCCTTCCTTCAGCTCCCTTGAAAACTCTGGCTGACATAAGAAAGACAAGCCTATATTTTCATGTGCTTTAATACTGAGGCTCTGGGCAGAAGTGCTGGACTTCAGCACTTTGTATTTCCTCTTGTTCTGCACAGCAGAGCACAACTCAGGGTGAGAAAATCCCTGCTTACAAAACAATGAAGGGCTTTTTCAAGTCAGGATGCCAGCTCCCTTCTCTCAGAAATGTAAATACGTAGATGCAGTTAAGGCAATGGGAAGGGACAGCAAAAAAGGGCTGGAGGCTGGAGCTCCCTGGTTCATGTTCCACCATGCTGCAGTCTCACACCTCCCCTGAAGGACTTGGAGGCACTGAAACTCCAGGCACAGCTTCCAGCATTGGATCCAGAGCCCTGAGTGGCAGCCAGGCTCACTGCATCCTGCAGGGATGCTCAGAAATAAAGCAGTGAGCCGAACTGGAAGCAGGTATTTATGCATAGCTTTGTCACCTCACTGGGGCTGCACGTTTTTGCCTTGAAATGATGTTTTTGTTAGGAACAAGGCCAGGGCATGGGTGGCAGCACTCACCACCAGCTCTTTGATTACTGTCCCACAGTGACAGCTCTGTCCTGTGCCAGACAGCAGCCCACAGGCTGTGGGATGGAGGGGAAGAGCTTCTGTCAAGGAAAAAGAGAAGCGGGTTCTGGATGTCACCTCTGATGATGGAGCTGATTCCTGCATCTTGAGTAGGGGTTGGGCTCTTACAGAAGAAAGTGAACTAGGTTCATTTTTCCTCCTGAAGCCTGAGGATGTTCTATTTTGGGACCCTCACTTCAAGAAACAGAATGATGGGCTGGAGTGACTCCAGAGAAGGGAGCAGAGCTGGGGAAGGGTCTGGAACACCAGGAGCAGCTGAGGGAGCTGTGGGTGCTCAGCCTGGAGAAAAGGAGGCTCAGGGGGGACCTTCTGGCTCTGCACAACTCCCTGACAGGAGGGGCAGGCAGGAGGAATTGGGCTCTGCTCCCAGGGAACAGGGACAGAACAAGAAGAAATGGCCTCAAGTTGCACCAGGGCAGGTTTAGATTGGATATGAGGAAACATTTCTTCATGGAAAGGACTGTGAAGCATTGGAACAGCTTCACAGCTGCTCAGGGCAGTGGTGGAGTCACCATCCCTGGGAGGATTTAAAAGCTGTGAGGATGTGGCATTTGGGGACATGGTTTAGAGGTGGGCTGGTCAGTGCTGGGGAATGGTTGGACTTGATGATCTTAGAGGTGTTTTCCAATCCAAAGGATTCTCTGATTCCATGATTCCATGTCCCAGACTGTGGAGAGTGCTCTGCCCACTGAGCCACAGGCTGCTCTGTCACCAAGTGACCAAGCAGACACAGAGATCCTGAGAGCTCAGGGAACCCATCAAGGGCATCCATGGGTGCCAAGTGAACGTGTGTGGTCAGAAAGTGAATGAAGGAGGGACATGGGGTCTCAGATTTGTGTTTCCATTTTAGTTAAGCCTTTCTCTTGACACTTCTGAGGTTTTTGTACTTATGCCAATCTATTTATTCCATTTTATTGCATGTGCCTCTATTAAGTCTTCTGTGGGCACTTTTAACTGGTACCTGTGAGCAAATGCAGTCTTCCTGCATTCACAGCCACAAGGGAACATGACAGAATCTTTTTCTGTCTCCCTCTTCCACGTCTGACATTAGAGGACACCACCTCAGGAAAACCTTTCATCAAAATGTTGCTACAGCACCATGTTCACTTGAAAGACGAGAGAAAATGAGTTGTTTGGTGCATGTACTTCTGACACTGCTGTCACCAGCACTTTGAAGCCCTGTGGCACACCTGAATAATGCATGTCTGACAGCTCTGGGTCTGTTGCACACCCCTGGCTAAACAACTCCCATAGTCCCACTACTCTGAGACCACCAGAGCAGTCATGTTAGTTCTCAGGGATCAGCAAACACTCTGAGCTGCCCAGCCAGCACATGCCCACCACCCAGGCAGCCCAGAGCCCAGTGCTGGGGCTCCAGCTGAAGATGAAGGAAGTCACACAGAGGGAAGGAAGGCTTTGGGAAGTGCAGGGGACAGGTGGGCAGGATGGCTGGAGTACTTCAGCAGGAAGGAGAAGTGGGGATATTCTTTCTCAGTGCAAGAAATATGTGGACCTGCTAGAGTGGGTCCAGAGGAGGCCACAAAGATGCTCTGAGGGCTGGAGACAGGCTGGGAGAGCTGGGGGGTTCTCTCTGGAAAAGGCTCCAGGGAGACCTCATTGTGGCCTTCCAGTACTTAAAGGGGGCTTATAAAAAAGACAGAAAGTGACTTTTCACATGGGCTGACACTGACAGGACATTCCAAACCCTGCCATGAGCAGGGACACCTTCCATTATCCCAGGTTGTTGCAAGACATGTCCAACCTGGCCTTTGATACTTCCCGGGATCCAGGGGCAGCCACAGCTTCTCTGGGCACCCTGTGCCAGGGCCTCAGCACCCTCACAGGGAAGAACACCTAATATCAAATCTAAACCTGCTCTCTTTCAGTTTAAAGCCATTCATCCTTATCACGACATAATCTTGTTAAAATGTCCCTCCTCAGCTCTGTTGTAGCCCCTCTCAGGCACTTCACATACTTCCAGTGGATTTCACAGGAGTGTTAACTGTGTGATATTCTTGTCTGTGTTGATCCTTCCCTTTCAGCCATCCTGACAATCCTTGGGAATTCAGCTGTCCTTGCCACAGCTGTGAAGCGCTCTTCCCTGCTGAAGTCCCCAGAGCTGCTGACAGTGAACCTGGCAGTGGCAGACATTGGGATGGCCCTCAGCATGTACCCCCTGGCCATTGCATCTGCCTGGAACCATGCCTGGCTGGGGGGACATGCCTCCTGTGTGTACTATGCCCTGATGGGTTTCCTGTTCGGGGTCTGCAGCATGATGACCCTGTGTGCCATGGCCGTGATCCGATTCCTCGTCACCAACTCCTCCAAATCCAACAGTGAGTAAATCGCCTGAATGGTCACCTGATGGTGCTGTGTTTGGGCTGGGCTGCTCTGGGAGGTGCTTTGTGGAATGTGATGTGGAGTATCAGGTCAGTAACAGCAGAATAAGCCTCAACTTCTAGTGCCATATCAAATCCTACTCTTCACAGAAGGATCTGATTAAATTCTGTAAGAAACAGGGAGGTTTTTCACTTCTCAGTTTTACCAAGTGAAACTACCTGAGAATGGAGAGCACAAGCATTTTCCTGGACCAGACTGCCTTCCCTTCCTATTTGTATGCAAGCAGATACACTGGAATTTAAAAGGAAGGAATATTCTTCTGGCATTCCTGGGCTGGGACTGCAGCACATTTGAGGTGAAATTGATCTTGTAAAGCTCCCTGCTTTACTATTTGGGCACCGAGGGCAGTGTTCAGGTCTCATCCAATCCTCTGACACTCTGCTCCTCTAGAAGCCCAAAGGTGAGGGACCTGCAGCAGCAGCCCAGGTGTATCTGTAGCCACCATCCTTCTCTCTAAGGAGAAGTTATGGCAAACCCCCATGTGGCTGGGATGGGATCCATATACTCCTGCTCTTCCTCTTTCTTGCAGGTAACAAAATCACCAAGAACACTGTCTGCATCCTGATTGCTTTTATCTGGCTCTATGCCTTGCTGTGGGCCATCCTGCCCTTGGTGGGCTGGGGCTACTATGGCCCTGAGCCCTTTGGCATCTCCTGTACAATAGCCTGGAGCAAGTTCCACAACTCCTCCAATGGTTTCTCCTTCATCCTGACCATGTTCCTCCTGTGCACGGTCCTGCCGGCGCTGACCATCGTTGCCTGTTACTTGGGGATTGCCTGGAAGGTTCACAAAGCATACCAAGAGATCCAGAATATTGACAGGATCCCTAATGCAGCCAAACTAGAGAAGAAGCTGACACTGGTGAGTTATCCCTGTGATGGGAAGAGTGTGCAGTAATCAGGAGCTGGCAGAGACCTGGCTCTGCTCATGCACAGTTCACAGAATCATGGAAGTACAGAGACATACACAGAAATTTTGTATGGAAACAGGATTTTAATATATTATTTTTTTTTCCAAATATGCACTTCAGTTGTGCATTTCTTGTGGAAAAGCATAATTGATCAAAGCTTTCTAGAGGCCATAGAATCCCTGAATCATAAAGGTCTCTAAGATCATCAGGGCCAAC
>VZTT01057127.1:3631-21793 GCA_013400855.1 Buphagus erythrorhynchus
GAAAAGAAAGGCATGATACTGTATGTGTAGAAGTAGAAAAGCAGTGAACAATTAATGATAGACACACAAGACCAGATTGGTCCAGATACATAGGAAGAAATACTTGATGCAAGAAGCAAGGTTTAATTAGGCTGTAACTTTTAACAATTGAAGTCAGCTGGGACATGTCCTGCAGTAACTCAGACTACAAGGGTAATCATTACTTATGCTTCCACTTACTGGACAGCTGCTGCCAGTATTCACCTCTTCACAGTTAGTTGAGCCAATTTCTAGGACCTCACATATAAGAAAGCTGTGAAAGCTGTAACCCTGTTTTCTCTTCTTTGGATATAGCCTTTCTTTTCATCTGCTTTAATTCTATTCAATCTGTCAAGATGTGACAATGCATGCAGCACTCTAACCCACTGCAGCAAGCTGTAGCTATAGGGATGGTAAAAATACCTACCATTTGCATTCTGAAAGCATGAGAAATACTCTATTCCATTTCAAAAGAAAGTGAAGGTGCAGTGTCCATGTAATTGTAAATTGTAATTAACACACTAATTATTATTAACAGTAATTGTAATAATAATTCTATAGTAGCCACATCAGAAAGAAAGGGCTCAGTCTGGTGGTGAAGATATTTGCTGCTTTTTCCTCATGCTGAAGAGATTAAAAACTGAACACTAAAGAACAGCAAATAAAGGTGTTATATTTGGGCACCGACTCCTTGACAGTTTTGCTAAATATTCTATTCTTCTTATTTGAGTGGGCAGATTAGTGGCTGCACAGTGCCTACATAAACCCCTATATTGATGTTCAAAGACTTTTTCATAGGTTCTCTTTCTCTTTCTCTCTCTCTGTTGGTACAACAGCCTATGAGATGCTTGAAACACACCATTCATAGTAAACAATGAATAAGAGAAGAAATTCTGCTAAGTTCTAAAGAATAATGCAAATAAAAATTTTCTTATTATTTCTCATTTAAATGTATCAATCTATAGTGTATTTTAAATAAATGTTGACAAATTGTTTTAAGAAGCTTTTTAGTAGAGGTCTAAAATATAATGTAGCAATTTTATATACACCCTTAGCTAAGAAATTGGGCTGAATATTAAAAATAAATAAATAAATATTTAATCTCTAGTGTTTTAAAACTACAATAAACTAAGATGGAATAAAGCAAAATAGTAACCTGTGAAAAAGATCTACAAATTTCTTGTCTCTGATGTCAGAGCATAAATACAGTAGCAGATTTGACTACTCCTTTCCTGAAAGAAGGATCAATTTATAAGTATATATAAAAAGCCCAAAGTTTGCTATTTGGAAGTCTTCAATGGGTAAATCTCATAGTATTTTTAGTTTACATTTGTCAACATAGAGAATGGCTCCTTTTCTCCCTTCTGGGAGAATTTTTTTTCTGCTTTCTATTAAAATGACTAAAACTTGAACCAGTGAATGTCTGAAGGAGGAAAAAGAAATAGAATCTAAGAAAAGTAAAAAGTTTGAAGGCAACTGGAAATTGACAAATAAGTGTAAGGGCAGAAAACTATGGCAGTTTGCCAACCAGCTGCGATAACTAATTCAGCTTTAGATAAAGAGATTTTAAAGGGGAAAAGGACAAGAAAACTTCAGAAAAAGGAAGAATAAAGGAGCAAAGAATAAACCCTTAGAGCTGTGTTAAAGAAGAAACATAGGCAGTGCTTTGTTGTTTTAACTGCAGAACTGCAAGAGGGGCTTTTCATTGAGACTTTGAATAGCACCAAAGAAACAGGCAGAATAAAGTGGAAGCACTGAAGTTTTCCTTAATGCAGTAGCTTATAGACAGCTATCCAAAAGGGATTTGAAATAAGCTTATCTAGACAAATAGAAATTATTAATGTCAGTTAGAGTTTTCTTCACTAGTCTACATACGGACATAAAAACAAAAGTGTTACACACGATCCTGTGTACAAATTCATGGTGAGAAGTGACTGAGATTGTTAGACAAAGAAAATGAAGTGGTTGAAAATATCAATGGAGGCCACTTTTCCCTGGAAAAGTATTTTATATTATCTGCAAGATTTTTTTTGCTTTGTTTTGTTTTGGTTTTTGTTGTTGTTGTTTTTTGTTTTTTGTTTTGTGGTTTTTTTTTGTTTTTTTGTTTGTTTGTTTGGGTTCTTTTGTTTTTTTTTTTGTTTGTTTGTTTGTTTGTTTTTTGGGTTTTTTTGTTTGGTTTTTTTTTGTTTGGTTTTTTTTTGTTTTTTTGGGGTTTTTTTTTGGTACACCATGTTTTTTATTTCATGGTCAGAGAGCATGTAAAAGAATGAAGTGATGAGTGCTGTCTGGTTACAACGGCAGAACAAAATAGCAAGCTGGCATATGAAATAGCATGAAGGAAGGTGGTCACAGGCTGACGAGAGTGTCACTGGGCCTTTTCATCAAGCTGTGAATAGCAAGTCAGCATGACGTACAGCTGCTGGTTATTGTGTAGAGATCTAATGACTGCAGCTACTGTGCCCCACTGCAGCACACTCAGAAGCTCCCTTAGGACAGCAAATCTGCACCAGTCAGACTGCACAGAGCGCAGTGGGCACTCAGGGGGCCTCAAAACATCACCTCAGAGCCCACTGGAGGATTCCCTGAGAGTGCCAGGCTCTGAGTGAGCTCACATGTGCCCTCTGAATGAACCAGATCCTTCCACTCCATTATGCACGGCGTGACTGCTGCATGAAATTCCCAGAGCAGCATAGCATGACTCTGCAGCTTTCATCTTGCATGGGCAGGAGACACAAGCTCTTTCACATTACAGCATGCACCTTACACACATAAAAATTCTGGCATTTAGAATACAAGAGCAATTTTGTCTTGCATCAAATAAAAAGACTTGACATGTGTAACTGCTATGAAAGTTGAAGTTTCTCATTTCATACAAGCTTAGGCAAATGAGGGATTGAAGCTATATTTTATTTTTATGGCTACATTTTCCAGCAGTCAGCTGCTTCAGAATAACAATAAAATTCCTAATGATAATTGTTTTTCTTTTGGGAAGTTTCTTTGGCAGTTTTCATCTGCTTAATAGTTGTTCTGCTACTCATCAGTGCTGAGGGCTATACTTTCACTGGGGTATAACAAGGGAGTATGTTGCCTTTGTGCCTTCCGTGACCTGTAAACTTCCAAACTTTGTCACCATCCTTATTTTCTGTTGTCTCATCCTGTTCCTAATTTTTCATTCTATATTTCTGCTAATATTTCACATTAGATATTTTAACATGGATTTTCTGAACTGAAAGTGCTTTAATTAATCTTTTGATGGTTTTTTTTAATAAATATTTCTTCCCTTGGGTATGCATGTCTTATTATAAATATGTTATTTGAATATGTCTCAGCTGTTGGAATGAACCATACCCAACGATAAACTCCAAGAGAGGGAAAGTTATTAAGAAAATATGTCACTTTTTGTTCACATCCTTCCTATAACGTGGAATTTTCCTGTAAAGTCTTTTTGATACATTACCAAATTGGGGGTGGGAGTGGGAGGGATGGACAGGAAAGAAGAAAAAAATTATTTGAGGCAACATCTGGGCTGAAAAATTAATCTCACAGGTTTCAAATGGCATTCTCCCCATCAGTGTCAGTGGGTCCATCAGAATGTCTTCCAAATTATTATCTGCCATTTGTGATGAGGAGTGCAAATTCCTTGGAGTAAAGACAATTTGTATATAGCATTGAGAGCACTGATACTGCTTGGTAATGGAAAGGAATTTTATTATCATCTGCTCTACATTTAAATGCTGTTATTTGTAATTTGTATGGTAAAGATGCTGCTAGCAACTAAATGAAAATTTGTGAGTCATGAAAAAATAACAGGAAGACATCTGTTATGACTTTCCATCCTGTTAGTCTTGATATTTAATAATAATTGTTGAAAGTGACCAGAGATGTCTGTCATTTCATTGCTCCATCAGACAAATACCTTCACTGACATTAAGGATTTTACTAATGTGAATAAGAGTTTGTGGACTCAAAATATGCTTCTAAAACTAAAGACCTTTATCTGGCAGTGACCAAACCACAGCTCTGGAACCACGGGAAGAGAAACTGCTGGAGAAGTGGCTGCCCATGTGTATGTCAAATTCAAAATATTTTACATGTGTTCTAGGATACTGGGGGTGTTACCTGCAAGCCTGTTATCTCCCAAATCCATAAAAACACATTTACACCATATGGATTCTAAATTCCTTTTTAATGTGGATGTTCATGCATGATTCACTACTGTATTACTTCTGGACTGTTGGCTGAGAAATAGCATGCAATATGGTTATAATAACATAACCATATCACTGATTTTATCAGATATGAGTTTTTTTTTTTTGTTTAGATTTGTTAGACCATGAAAGTGAAATGCTAGTGTTGCCTTTAACAATATCTAATTAGTAATCATTTGTATTCAACAACTTTCTTTATTTTTATTTGCTTGAGTTACACTTTGTTTTTTCTAAAGTGTTCTATGGACTGGCTTTTTGTTCTTTCTTTAAAACTTCATTATCGTTTGGATGACAAAGTAATTTTCATTTCTATATTTTTAATCTCCTTTTATCCTTCTATTTTACTCTGAGTGTTCTCTACAGAAGAGCATATGTTTACTCATTTATTTATATAACTTTTAATGGAAATTTGCATTTTCACAAGACACCCTAATACTTTTAGATCAGTTGTGTTTGCTTTCCTAAAATCCATTTTAAAGGCTGGCCCTCTCCAGACCCCTTTAAAAATAATGAAACTCTTCCTGTAGAATATAGCTATGATCAGATTAGCAAAAAAAAAAAAAGAAAGAAATGCAAATAATTTGTAAGCATGTCATATAGCCTTGATAGTCTCTGTGAACCATACTTGAGGGTAGTTCTTCTCCATGACTCAAAGAGAGAGCTCAGGTACAGAAGATTGTCTTTTTCTCAGAAATATAATTTTTCTACATTGAAGTTACAGATGGAAGCTGAAGCAGTGTATAAGATTAGCATCTTGATGAAGGTAGTTTGACAAATTTTTGTCTACTTGTGGAACAGTTTGATAAATTTTTATAACATTTTGCAAAACTTTTTGCTCTGTTTGTATTCATGGCCTGTTGTGTCTCCAAATGAGAGATAGAAATTATTGTTTCCTTTTTTGGATACTTGATGTTTAGCATAAGGGCCTGAATTTTCTGTACCATGGAGAAACCTTTAAAGAATCTCTATTCAAAATATTTTCCTTGTAGCATATTTAAGCTTTGAGAGCTTTGAAAATGAATAGGTGACAAGGGCCTTAGAGCTATCTGGTTATAAACCAAACAAAAGGTAGCAGAGGCACGTGAATTATAAAAGCTAAGCTCATCAGAAGTGCAGAACTGAGAAACTCCTATAGAGATTTTTTTAAAAAAATAACTATTTTGAGCATACTAAGTTGCATTTATTGGATTTCCTTACTAATATTATAGTTGAACAACAAGGCTGTTTCATTTTCTGGAAAAAAAAAGAATATTATTTTTTTAATACGAAAACTTTTTAAATTAAGAAAAACCTGATTCACTTTCAGTTATTTTAAAGAACTAAATCAAGTGTAAATCTCACCCATAAACCCACTGCTTGCATTTAAGTCTTAATCCATGCCAGTGGAGTACTGCAATATTTAATCTTTTTTTGACAATCTGCATCATTATTTACAGATCACTAAGTATGGAGAGCTACTAAGCAACTGTAGGAACTATTTTTGATTGCAGCTGTTTTTCGGTAATGTCTTACCTGGATCAGAGGCTTCAGCTAATAAACAATCATTTAATTTTCTACCCAGTTTTCCTTGCTATTTTTTCTCTCTTTTATGCTTCATGGAAGGTAGAGTGCTGCCAGTGTTCTACCATTCCAACAATGTATGCAATATCCTAGCATAAAAATATATAATAGAAATACTGCTTGTTCAGGTTAAAGTTATTGATTTGTTTCTTTGTCAAACTTAACATATTTTTGTATTTTTTTTCTCCCAAGTTTTTGGTTTACTCCCTAAGCCAATAAAGTTATCTGGCTTCTTAGTTATTTTTCAAATTTCTTTGGCCATTGATAGGATACAGTATTAGTAGTATGGAAGTCAATAACTCTGTCAGAGAATTCTAATAGGTTTATAACTATATTAGTTTAGAGTTGCACAGGCTGAAAATGTGCATAAAATCCACATTGCTCTTGGAAAGTGCTGGAAGCAGCATCTGCTCTTCCTTTTTAGTGCATTTCTGTTCAGCAGTACCTACAAATCGTTCAGTGTGCTCATTACCCTACTACTGCATGTAGGAGCCTAAGCACTGCTTAGATTATGCTTTAAAACCTTGCAGTGTCTTATGATCTCTGTTTCTTACCCTTGTTGCTCAGTATCTTCTGTGAATATAGGTAGATGCAAATTACTAGCAAATTAACCCATATGCAGAGAATTATTATATTACCAATTAATACATATTTTTCCCAAAATTTGTTATTGATTATAAAAATTAAAAATTCTTCTTTTCCTAAAAATATATTACAATTGGCAGCAATATATTAGTAAAGATATTTTTGCAAAGGTGCCTAAAGATGCCATGCAGCCTTGGCTGCTCCCTGGGTGGTGGTAGCATGGGGGCTTTCCACAGATGCTGGACTCTCACTGCCTGTCCCTGCCCCTCTGGGCAGGGGCCACGGGCAGATGAGGGGAGTCCCAGCTCGAGACCCCCAAGGGCCTGGGGGATGCTCAGGGAAAGGCAAGGACTCAGTGCTGCCAGAGCCATTCAGGTTGGAGTGCTGTGGTCTTTCTGATTTTGTTCGCTTGTCTGGTGAAAAGTCATCTACAGTAATTGCATAAATGGTATGAGTTGAAATTCTTATCTAAGCTTGTCCGTGATATTTCAGATGAATAAGTGTGTTTATATACTCTCTATGTGTTACTGCACATATTCATTGCTGCCGTTATCGACTTGTACTTAAAAATAAGATATCACTTCCGCAATTATTTTTAGGATCCTTTAAAATACATATTGTTGAATTATTTTGTAGGTGTTCATTAGTAATTTTGAATTAATGACTTTATGAATTTCATGTTACAGATGACAAGATAAAGCCCTGTTATCATTTTTTTCATCTGTAGACACATTATAAATCTTATTAAGTCCTTTACATAGATAGAATTATTCACCTGAGCTTTGCTTCCTTCAGTCGATTTATTAGTCAAATTATTTTGTTACTTAGATGCTGCTTTATCTTTAATTATTTACTAAAGGAACCCCTGGCACCAAATAATCTTTAGAATTGACTACTAAAAAATAAAAATATAACCTATATTTCAAGTATCAGACAATAAAGTTTTTTTGGGCAATAGTATTTGTCTGTGCAGAGTAAATAAACAAATTATTTTTAATAGGTACATGTGGTTTTTCAATTTGGTAGCTGCTCCTGCCCATGTTACCCATGCCTTGTGATTCACTGAGGTCTAAAAAATTGCTCCCAGAACATCTGATATACTGTTTTTATCCAATTAAGTCAATAATCACAAGGATTTGGAGTGCTCCATTAATACGTTGAGGTACAAAATTGGTTGATACTAACCTGTCAGCTCAAATGGATTAATAGCTGGAGGTAATTAGTAGGTTGTGGAAATGCTCTTAATCCATTTTAGGATGAAGCCAGACAGGTTAGTTTAAATCATCTTAGCTGGGTTTCAATTAGCCTAAACCCATACTATGTGCCAGTATGATGACATCCACATATGTCTTTTTAATCTATATTTACTTCAGCAGTTTCTTTCTCACATGCATTAGTCAGCATCTCTCTTTTGAGAAAAAGTGCCCTCCCGTGTCAGTCAGCTGAGCTGTTCCATGTGCTCATATCTGCACCCACTGCAGTGAAGTTATCAAAACATCATTATTAGTTCAAATTGTTTCTAAAATTCTTTATAGAGAAGGTATCATAAAGTTTATATGAAATTACATTTCAAAATATTCATTCAATGTTTGAGCTATGGTAAATTTCCTCCTGGTATCTAAAAAGTTACATTTGACAGAATGAAACTGCATTTAAGTGTTATAAACTATAGGGAAAGATCTTTGCCTGGAATACTTCTGTGTGCCTCCTTGGATATCAGTGGACCTATACTGATACACAGTAACTGAAAGTGGAGCAGGAGCATCATATGCTCATTTTTGAATGCATCAAAATGTGCACTTCATGTTCTGAATGTTTATGGAACAATAGAATTCTTCTGTCCCCTAATTAAAATGACTTTATCCTATAGTAATTGTTGAAAATAATTTGCTACTCAAGCAATTTACTGTTTTCATTTTGGGTAACATTGTAAGTTAATATCTCCTTATTTACTTAGGGCAAATGTATTAGATGCATTCTGATCTCTCACAGCTCCATATTATCCCCCCCATAGTGATGTGACATGGCCACTCAGTTAACATGCTTACACTCAGAAGGCAGCACTTCAGACAGCTCAACCCTCTTGTTTGATGATGGATCTCCCCTTTGAGAGAGCCTCCAAAGGCTTGTCTTCTTTTATGCCCATCACCACTCTGAATTGACTTTTTCTCTGTTCTTGCACAGTGATTCACTCAGTCATTAACCTTGCCACCATTCCTTACTGCAAGTGGGCCTTGGGATTAGCTGTTCTGCAGCTTCTCAACCATGTATACCTTGAGTCCCAGAAAGTGAAATGGTCACCAAGGACACATCTCAAGGAATAGCTGAGGCTGAGACCTAGCTATCTTCTGCACTATTAGATATAAGCCAGGCATGAGGGGTTACTTTTTGAAAACCCTTCATCATTTGGGGCTCAGCATTAAAAGACACCTGACTTTTACTGTTTGACAGGGTTCAGCATAAGACAGCAAAGTAACCAAAAATCCAAAATTACTAGTATAGCACCTAAATTTCATGTTGGTTGATTGTTTTAGAGCAGCAAGGATAGGCATTGAATGGATTCAGGAGAGGGATAGAAAGAATGATCCAGTAATGTCAGTCTATTTCATGGACAGATACAAACTGCAGTCCTCAAATTACAACTTGATGTTGGTAAGTTTCTGTCCTGCTGTGTGTTTTCTGTCCTATTGGAAGGTGATTCCTTTGAATGAACAAATGAACATTTTTGTATTATATGTACATAAACAAAAATCGGGAACTATATTCTTTATATTAGAATATATATAGAATATATTTGGAAATATATTCTATATTTCTCCAGGCAGCAACTGACAGAATGAGAGGACACAGTCTTAAGCTACACCAAGGGAAATATAGGTTGGATATTACAAAAAAATTTTTTTATGGAAAGAGTGATAATGTACTGGAATTGTTTGTCCAGGGGAGGTGGTGGAATCACCATCCCTGAATGTGTTTAAAAACAGACTGGATGTGGCACTCGGTGCCACGGTTTAGTTGAGGTGTTAGGGCCTGTGTTGGACTTGATGAAGGTCTCTTCCAGCCTAGTGATTCTGTGATTCTGTGATGTCTGCCTTCAGGAAGAGGGAAGTGTTTTCACTGGTCATGGTTCTGGGAGCCAACCAAACACCAATGGTTGTATGGAACTGGACAAGGTAAGGCTTCCTTTGTTTTTCAGTTCATGTAGAAATAAACTTTCTCAGCACTGCCACCATCACCAGGTGATCCAAAACACAATGAAGCTTGACTCCTCAGAAGGAGGAATTCTGCACGTGTCAGCCCTGGAAACATTATCCGTCCCTTTTGGATAATTAGTAATGAGAGTCAAATTGCAAACCATTATTAGCCCAAGTTAGAACAAAATTTCAGGAATTTTAATAATTTTTAGTAACTTTCATGTATAGATAGGTTTGATTTGTTAAAAAAAGAAAAGAATATACTAAAATTTGCTTCTCTGTGTGTTTTACTGCATAGTTCTGCAGTACTTTCTTTGAATTAATAGATGGGATGAGTTACATAAAATTGCGAGTTACAATACAAAACTTCAGAGTGCAAGGCCTTGACACAATACACATTATTTGAGATGCTGTTCATGTTTTGTATTCTGTATCTTTCAGAGTGCTCTCCCTTGAAGCACTGAGACCGTGCTTAGAGGATTTATGAAATAAATTCTTGGTAGTGAAGTAAAGCAGTACATACAGTATTTTTAGGCTAGAGATTACTTCTGAGGAATATAACAAAGTCTAAACAAAAAAAATGCTTCATGCTTACTGAGACAGAAACAAATTCAGAGTTAAGATGTTAGATGTTTTTATTCCAATAGTATTACATCTGGATCTGTTAATCCAAATGACATTGCAATGTACATCATATTTATATTCTTTAAATGTGTTTTGTTCTTTTGTTCTTTACGGTTTTCAGTACATAAGATTATTATGGAAATTATGAAAAAGCCTGAAACCAAAATGAGTATACAGTTTACTTATTTACATGTCTTATTTAATGCAAAAAGTAGGATGTTTTCGATCTGCATGCAGTTAATGTTTATGGTAACATTATTACCATAATGGCTGAGTTAAAAATACAAGAAAACAAAACTTTTGGGTTTTTTACTACATCTTTTTAAGCAGTCTTCAAACAGTGTGATATCTGTCAGTACTGAAGTACAATTATGTTCCAAACAAGACACAGCACAGTTTAGAGCATTAATAATCTCTTCTCAGTCATTTCTGGCTCTGTGATAGGCCAACTCGACTCTGGGCTACATTTAGGGAAACACAAGCCCTAAAGAGCATGGTGTTGAGATATCCCTACAGCTTTAGACTATGACAGCAGAATTCAACTTAGATTATTGGTCTGGGCATTTGGCCAACATTACTGGAACTGCTGGCAAAAGTGTGAGGCGAAGAAATAAAGAGAGAAAGCAAGGAGTCAGTAATGACCCCTGGGACTGGAGCAGAAACTAGTGACAGCAAGGTGTGATTGAAAAAGGTGGAGAAACACTACTAAAACAATACTATGATACATATTTTTTTAGTGTTTTAAAACTTCTGCATTTCACTCAGAAAAAAAATATACATATTTGCAAGCACGTATATTCTTAGGGATGCACACACACAACATACACACATAAGCAGAAATATATTGCTGCATAAACATTAATTTTGCATTTAGTGTCCAGAATATCAGGTGGAATTTCAGCAAGGGTTTTATATTAAATTCCCTGAAAAGTGTGTTGGTAGACATTTTTGAGAGGAAAACAAAGTAAAATGGATATTCTGAGCTACTGCAGTTTGCCAAGCTATTCAATTTTATTCAGGACATCTTAGGAACATATAAATAAAGACAAAGTGGCAAAATATCCGAGTGCTTTCAGATTTAAGGAAACAACATACATTCTTCCTGCCCCAGAAAGCAATTATTTCATTTAAGAATGCTTACTGACATCCATGTTGATTTTGCTGGTAGACAGTGAGTAAACAAGCTATAACGTTGTCTACAATATAAACTTTTAAGCCTAAAGTCTTAGCTTGCTGCTGTCAAATTCAAGGGCAAAGCTCCAGCTTACTTCACTGGAGCAGGGATGAAGTATGGGACAAAATAAAGTTCAAGCTAGCTTGAAATTTATTGCACAGAAATTCATTTTTATTGTTGTAAATGTTTCCTATATACCACTTTTCTCTACAAAAAGAGAAAAGTTTCTGAGCATCTATTTAGCATTTGTACCTTATTCAGTGCAGCAATTTCTATTTCTACCACCAACTTAGTTTCTCAGAATTCATGTAAGTAACTCATTTCTAATTAGCTTGACACTATATTTTGGACTTTTAGCCTCAAATTGCAGATGTTTACATTAAGAAATATGCATAAGAAGAATGAAAGTTTTAAGACTACCAGTTTCCCTTATAATGCCTGCTAATCCACTTAACGGAATCCTTCTTTCTCTGATAATTTGCCTTATCTGTTCATTTTTTCTTCCAAACCAACCTTTGTCATAGAGCTTATACTTTTTTTTTCTCACCCTATTTATTTTACCATGTTGAACTAACAGTCCTTGAATTTATTGTATATGTTAATTCCTGACTAGCTTTATATCCAGGGCTGGGTTGCTTTTGCAGTTCCAGTTTTGTTTCTTTTATCACCTATCCCAATTCTAGTATTTTTTTTTTAAGCTATACCTAAAAGGAATAATTGTTATAGCTTTAAATCAAAACTAGAAATAAGAAAGTCCACATACAGCATGATCATAAGTCCATGTCCTCAGGTGCTTATTCAGTTCCTATTTCTTTGTGTTCTGTTTTTCAGCTATTAACTGATCTTTTTCTTCCTGTAAACCCTACCTTAGGAACTGTCTGTAAAATTAGGAACCAATTTAAGAGTAGCATTCAGTCTAATCACAGTACTTTAAAAAATGGTACTTTACTAAACTCACTTTCAATTTTGGAAACTGCCGATTACCCATCATCTGGTTTCCTCAATGCAAGCCTAAAATGGGAGAGTTCCTTTTAACTCAAAAGCATCATGAAATAGCAGAAAAAGTGGTGCATATTGCATTTACCTGAGAAACTAAATCCTTCACTTCTCACAAATCCAAAATATTCATTAATATGCATGGGAATTTTTGATCTGTGAAAATTGCAGGACAAGCCTCAGTATGCACCACTATTTATAATACAGAAGAAGGTTAACTGAATGCCTTGTTCTCTCTAAGAATGAGTAACTGACCCGGTATTTGTCACTCAGAAACAGAAATAAAAGAGGTGTGTTACGGGCACTGTTATAACTTCCTTAAAAAGGCCTAAAGTAAGTTACACAAAAAGGCACATGGGGTTTTTAGTATTGCCTTTTAAGAAGATACAGAAAAGGAAAAAAATCAAGTTTAGAAGCCTGATGTCCCCTTCTTTTTTCTAAAAATTCCACAAAAGGGTGTTCACTCTTTGATATAACTAAATGATAGGGAGTCTGGGGAGTGACATATTGACTAGAAATGAGATATCTAAAATATCTAGGAGATGGGAGACAGCATAGCAAGGACACACAAAATGGAAGAATAAGAGCAGGCCACTGGACCAATCAGTTGATGAGTCCTTGAAATATGCCTTCACTTACACCTTCTGAGCTCAAGCAATGACATGTGCTACTTTTCTGCAGAGGAAAAAAAAGATTGGAATAATACCTGCAGAGATCCTCACTTACTAGTGCAGGATCTAGTCTAGGCAAAAATCAGCATACAATATATTGGGCTGGCAGGAGGATTGTTTTTCAGCAGGATGTTTGCCTCATCTGGCTTAGTGAGATACTCTAGTTCAGACTTAGATGCTCAAAACACTCTTCTGAAGGACCTCCAGTGACTAAACAAGGAGACAAGCCTTAGCATGCGAGAAAAATACGGAAAAGGGAAAAATTGGTAAATATTTTATTCCAAGCCCTATGCCTCACTGCACCCTCAGAGGTTTATTTATCTTTCTTTCTTCACTGTAGTAGGGAGGCAGTGTGAAACTCTCTTATTTTCCATGGCACAGCAAGTGTTTCTTGATGAGTCAGTAAGATTATACAGACTAGTGCAGACAAAGGATGAGAGTCCAGTTATAGCCATTCCACCTCCTTAACCAGGTTTACAGGGGAAATATGACAGCTCTGCAAGATCTGCTTTTCCATTTCCTGCTAAAACTTGTATAAAAACTTACACTACAAGGTTATAGATATAACGTAGACTACATAATGGAATCGGAACTATTATAAAACTAATGCCTTTTCAGTTTTATTTATTTATTTATTTATTTATTTGGAATTTTGCCAGATTTATTGTTGACGTATTAAATAATTTTCTCTATGCTTGAATTTTCATTTCTTTTCTTTTGAATGTCTTTGAAAATGTGTGGGAAAAATGAGTACTCTTTTACATTGCTAATACTTAGATTGTTCAGTGGTTTATGCATCTCTTGAAGTAGACTAAGATTATATTATATCTTAACTATTTTAGAAAGTGAAAGGGTAGGAAGATTTCTATTTTAATAAAATAGCTCAACATTCAGCGTTGTAAAATGTCCTTAAGTATTATGTACATTTAAAGAAGTTTAGGGTGAAGTGACATTTAAATAAAGTCCAGTCATAGAAGTATTATGGTTTCTTCATAAGATTTTTGCATCTTATAAACAAATTAACAACTATTAGAACACTTAGAAATGCCAAAAAATATTGTTCTACTTTTACATAAAGTTTTCCAAAACTGTGCAGCCCTTTTATAAGATATTGCTTGGAATTTGCAGAAACCTGCATTATTTCATGGTTATAGTATCCCTCAGAAGTGACCCTTGTTTTAGAAGGGACAGAACATTTCAAAGTAGAATTTTACAGTCTCCTAACAAATTTTAGATTTTTAATGATATCAGATATGAACATTTTTGATCTGATGTGTAGGCTTATAGACTCATTTGGCTATTTATATTTGCTCTCAGAGATACAAAAAATATTTAATATGTTTCTGGGGCCTATGACATATCCATTTTGCTTTTGCCTCTATTATCAGCATTGTCTGCTTAAATCAACCAGTCCTGGCTGGACGTCCTTCTAGATGCTGAAGTCTTCTACAGTGGCACCCACAATGCTTCTTTCTGGAAGTCAGCAATTCGGGTTTTTTCATTAATCTGTTCATTATCTCTTTGCAGAGATGCAGTGTGTTTGGAAAACTTTAACTTCAATTAGTGCCCATAAAATTTTCTGTACCCTCAGTTTTATTTCCTGCTTTATTTCATGACCTGAACACCGATAATATTCCCATTACACATGTTATTTTTCTTCTGGGTCTCCTTTCTTCTTCACACAAAACTATTTAGCTCACAGGATACTACATGAGGTCCAGAGGAAGTTAAAGCCAACTGCCAAGTAGTGTGACTACAGTGATGAAAGCAGCATGAACACAACCAGCACTTTCTCATGGAAGAAGGACCAGTTTTCCCTGCAGGTGATCCAAAACAATATGAAGCCCACCTTCTTTCCTAGCACTGACTTTACACAGATTTCAAAATCAAAGACCAGTGTATTAAAAAGGGTACTTGGAGTTCCCAACAGCTGTTACCTTGTGACATACTTACTCTCTGGTAAGGATAAAGGATATCTTTGTAGGGCAGATCTGGATTAAGGTATTATTTTCTCAGAGAGTTAAGAACTATCAACACAGTCAAGCTCAACTGAAAGGTGCATTGCTGTTACTCTTTTTCAAGTAGGTTAAATGACCTATATGAAGAAAATGAAAAAAGAAACAACCAACCAAGCAAAAACCCCAAACTAAAACCCAACAGAAACAAGGCACTCTTTCAATAGACAAGAGAATCAGAAGACAAATGTCCCATTCCTTACTACCATACCAAAAGAAGCACACAATGATTGCTTTAATATGCAAACACATGTGTAAAATAGAATAGTCCTACTACACTGAACTGTCTGATAAATAACAATCTCATAGGAAATCACACAGCTTGAATAATATTTTGGAAATCCCTATTTTTTTTTAAATCCACTGTTTTCTTGTAAGAAACGATATGTAAGTGGCAAATATTCCTAAAATCAATGAGAAATTTCTAAAGAGCTTTCACAAGGCCCATAATCTAGAGTTTTGACTTGTCCTAAGACATTACAATTCTCTGCAACTGTAAATCTCCATTTATTCTGCCCAAACTTTAGGAAAAACAAAAAAAAAAATAGGAAGAGTGAGAGCAAGGATGAGATTAAGAAGAGAGTGTTAGGCAACTGAACAGGAAACATTTTTTTCCCCCTTCAAATGACATAAATTACTTGTCCTTTGGCATACATTTTTTCAAGTGTTATTTAATTAAAATAAATGAGAAACATTCAAGTTAAATTTAGCATAACAAATTATATTAGCCTCGTGATATGATAAGAACATATATTACTGTTTCCAGCACTTTTTCTGGTGGATTTATTTCGTTGTGCGAACATCATTCTTGCTCTTCATTTTAGGAAAGGAACTTATCTTATTGCTATTTAAATCCTTTCAGATAAAAGAGCACATTTAGATAAACATATTTTGTTATGCTATCTCTGTAACCAAATTTTACTACACTGTGCTTTGTGAAGTGCATACATGTAAGGCATTGTAAGATTTATAACTTTGGAGAGGTTTTGCATACTTTGATTGGTCACAATTAAAATATGCATATATCTTCCAATCCTGGGAAACTGGGATCTATGTTCATTTTAAGAATAAAAGAAGGAAAACAACCCCTGGTTATTACAGAAGTAATTTATCTGGATTATAAATCAGATTTTTATTCATAAATGTAGGACATGCTTTTGCAAAATAATTATAAACTCTTCTCATAGCTGCAGGGTTTTATTTCTTACACTTTTTTTTTTCCCAGTAGATGATATCAAAGTTTCTTAGTGTACTTACAAAAATAAAATGCAGTTGCTTAAAAAGATAAAATCTCATCCGATACAGAATTTAAGGTCACCTCAATAGAGTGTATTTTTAAACTCTGGCATGCCAAATAAATATTTCCTATTTATTTTTAATAAGTGTATATTCCTAACTATATTAATAAAGAGGATTTTTTCCTCTTTTTAGTCCTTTATTGAAATTTGTGTTATGAAAAATGAATACATTAGTTTAGGAGGATAAAGTAATTAATAAAATTATGTACTTTGACTTGTCTATCTGCAAAAAGTCAAAAAGTCATTTGGATGACAAAAAAATATCATTAAAGAATTCCTCAGTGTTTAAAAGAAGAGAGTTACTTGATAATGTATATGATGTATGGAAAAATATCTGGTTTAGACTTACATTTGCCTTTTTAGAGCAGTATGAATTACATACTATGTAAAACATGCTTAGAATCGGCAGATATATTGCATATTATATACAGTACAAGTTGATTCGCACTCACTAGTGATAACTTATATTTTAATATCTTCTAATATTTTAAGATTTATAGATGGCCCACTGGGAGGTGGGTGCTCTCACAGGCTGAGATACAAAATCAGGAAGACTTTTTAAGGAGGCTTTAAAGATATCCTTTTTACCCCACTGGCTATGTAGAAAATTCAGATGTTCAGTCCAGAAGAGTTAATTCAGGTGCCATCTAAAATTTAGGCAATGCTAGAAGCCTGAGTAAGATCAAATGACTCCTAATAAGCAAAAGAGGCCCTTTAGAAGCCCTATTCTTCTTAAAAAAAAAACAAAAAAAAACAAACCAAAAAACCAAAAGCCACTAACCAACCAAAAAACCCCAAACCCAAACCAAACAAAAAGCCCAAACAGACAGGTTAGGGCTGCCTTTACTGTGCCAAAAAGGAACATGAATTTGGCAAAAAGGATTTAGCCACTCTGGAAGCCCAAAACAGCTGCTTTCCTTTAATCCAGAAAGTGTTTTAAAAAGTTGCATGTCCATAGCAAAAAAGTATGTTCAAGCACAAATTCCCTAATGCAAAACTGAAGAGAAACATAGCAATAAATTGAATTAATAAATAAAAAGAATGAATATACCCTCTAGACCTACCAAAATTGTTAATACATTTGTTGAACTATAATTCAAAGAAAAAGAGTGGGTATTTACAAGCAGCAGGAGCCTTGCTGGGATAGAGGAGAAAGATGAATCTTTTATTTTCTCTCTAGGTATTTCAAAAGACAATTGGATTGTTTCAAACACAAGCAGTGTAAGACAAGGTGAATTCCTTTATCTCAAAAATGCTATGCCTTTGAACACTTATATACCTGTTGAATAACATATCCAAAATGGCAAATTTTCTAATAAGAAATATTTGAGACTTCATATATCTGAAATCAATGTTTTAACCATTCCCTTTGTTTTCAAGAGTGATTCTGAATATCGATGCTATGCCCCTGTGGATCTCCTGTAAAATAATTCAGTTATTTGAACAGTTTTTCATCTGGAGATTTTAGGTTTTGTAGAACTGCTTTATTTATAGTTTCTGCTTAATTTTTTTCCTTTCATTATAAAGTCGAAAGTCTAAATTTATAGAAAAGATGGTGAATTAAGATAATCACTACTTCTCTATCTGTGAGAAAGCTTAAAGTCATCCTCTCTAAATATTTGATTTCTCACAGAAAAGGAAAAAAGAAAACAAAGNCAAAACCATGAATTTTTTCTTTTGGCAATATAGGTTCCCTAAATAAATTAGCTAAGTGAATTTCAGTAACTTCTGAATATTTTAACCAGAATATTTGTGAAACTTGGGACCCTCTTAGAAACTATTTCTATGTCATTATATTTTCCTCCAAGATAAAACACAA
>VZTT01057138.1:9839-47262 GCA_013400855.1 Buphagus erythrorhynchus
TGGGGAGAAGGGGTTGTTTGCATGGTCCCAAAGCAGAGGGAGCAGTCGGGATAATGTGGCTGTGGTTGGGTGTTGTCTGTTGTCAGGGGATTCCATGGGGAGCAATCATAATTCTTTTCTCGTACCCTCTGTCATTCGTATTGTGGCTGACACCGTTCCTTTTCTTATCTCATTGCAGTTACCAGTAAATTGTTCTTATATCAACCCATGACCTTCACCTTTTGTGCCCCCAGCTCCCCTCCCTAGCTCACTGCAGGGGTGGAGCAGGAGGAGGCAGGGAGTGAGAAAGTGAAGTGTGGTTAGCAGTAGTTTCAGTGGGAACACTAAATTAGGAAGTACAATTCCTAAACCATTACACCATCTCCTAAGGGAAATTTTAGCTGGAAAAGGGCAATTGAAACTGATAGTGTTCCACAATTATTTGGCTCCAAAGGGGTGGGGTTTTTTCAATAAATTCAGTGAAAACATCAGTGTAGGCTTTGAAGAGTGTCTTCATCCAAACCTAATAAATCCCCTTCCAGTGGGGAATAGGCTGTAATGATGAGGTTTAGATTGGACATCAGGAAAAATTTCTTCACAGAGAGAATTGTCTAAAAATTGAAACAGGCTGCCCAGGGAAGTGGTGGCATCAGACATGCAGATGTAGCAGTGGGGCACATGGTTTAGTGGTGGACTTGAAAATGCTGGATTAACAGTTGGACTCAGAGATCTTGAAGGTCTTTTCCAACATATACCTGTGATCCCTCTAGGATAAAGAGAACTGTAAACTGGCCAGAGAGGCCTTTCCTTATCACACTGAAGAGATGGGGAAGAGGAGGGAAGCATCATGACAAACCACACACTGCTGCAAGGTGGCCTTTCCTGCACACAGAAAATTATCTCAGTGCTCATTCTTTGCATTCCTGATACTTCTTTGGAGCATCACATGCACATACAGATATCAGCCTACTGCACACAAGTGGCATGAGACACAAAAAGCCTAACCTGGCACCAGGTGGAGCCTGGAAGCAACTCTGTTATAAACACTGTTGAAAACTGATGCCATTGTCGCTTGGGGCTTCATAACACTTTAATTTCCCAAACAGCATTCACCTGAATGTCTGCACACACATTTCACTGGTATATGATTTTAATTGTTTCAATGTCCTCCTAACAGCTGAAGTGGGTAACTGCTCAGTGAACTCTCTTACCTGCTTTCCAAGATAGCAAAGATGACTGATTAGTATGAAATGAAATTGTGCACCCACATTAAATCTTGAGACTTCATAGACTGGCTTATCTTTATATTACCCTTCAAATTAGGTTGTGATTTCCTTTAGCTAAGAAAAAAAGAAGTTAGTAATAATTTTATAATTTTATATGAAGAACAGGAGATACCAGATAAAGACGGAATTTTTTCAAGAGCAAAGGGTTAGGACTTTCCGAAAGATTAAACTTTGATATCTGGATATTTAAACAATAAATAGTTCCAAAAATTTCAGGCCATATTTGTATGGATATAATATTAGGGTATTATCATTTTTGTCTATGGCTTATAAGTGTGTCGGAGAAAACTATTCAGGGACACAAAAGATTCTGTTTTCCATGGTCAGCCTTTTTGGAGACCAGAGGCATAGCCCAAAATTCAAGATGTTCATTCAAAAAGCCATGTAAATTTTCAATAAATTTTACTCTCTCAAAGGACAAGAGATCAGCATTAACCATGCACTTGAACCCCTTTGTGGAAAACCTAGACTCTTATTTGTGATGCATTTATTCTTCCCTTGAGGAGTCAAAAGAGACCTATAGATCTTTTAGGGAAATGGCTGACTTTATAAATTATTGAGGAATAACTGCAATAATTACCTAGCTTTTGTCATCATCATACTCCATATATAGCAGAGCTTCTAATCTCTAACTGTTTTCCAGGGCTTTTGTCTCCCCAGTAGATTATATCTGTATGATTGGTTTTGATCACTTTGTAATGAATATTATATCAGTCTGCTAAGTAGACTAGTATCAACATGCTACTACTTCTTTAGGATTAAAATGTATGTGAGAAGTTTTAAAAGGCATTCACATTGAGTGGAAAAATACAGTGTTTTCCAAACAATTGGATTCTGTAGATTAGGACAGTCTTTGATTTTATGTGATATTACTGGACATAGCAAGTCCACAGAAAGCTGTTTCAGTTCTAAATTGGCTCACAAAGACAATTCATCATTGTCTCCATCCTGAGGTGCATGCATCCATCATATGCTTCAGGGGATGGTAGTAAGTATTTTAATCCTGCTTTACAGATAAAAAGCCACAACAATGAGAAATGAACAGGTTTATCAGACATTGCAGCACAGGACAAGTGAAGCAAGAAATGAAGCTATAGGACACTCTGATGTTCTAACCATTAGAAATACATAGCTTTCCTAGAAATCTGGATAAGGATGCATCTGCATTTTATCGAATTGTCCAGATTCAACTTTTGAAAACTTTTGGCTGCAAAATTAATCCAGTTTATTTCAGTATGCTAATAGCTGCAAGTGTCTCAAATGTAGCTGACTACATCTACCCTCCTGGCTTTTCTCCACTGCTCTCTGTATGTATGCAGTGTTAGTTTGGGCTGCCTTATAAAAGCTCCTAGGGCATGTACAATTCCTATTCTGTGGCGAATGGTGCTTGGTTTGCAGGTTGCAGGGCCAGTGCTGCAAAGTGATTGTGCTAGACTTGTAACATTCCAGAGGTGTGCTTCCCCAGTCACTGTGCTTCAGTGAGCCACAGGAAACTGCTTTGGGCAGCCTGTTGGCCATCCTAGAGGCTCTGAAATGTGGTAAAGAGTAGAGAGCCAAATGTCAGATATGATTCCCTGTAGATCCCTGATGCATCAAACAAATTAAGATGCGGCTCATGAAACATCAGTCAATACGTGCTGAACTGAGCCTACATCTCCTGTACCTGGTTTTTATGCTCTTTTAGACCTGAGCAGACATTGAAACACAAACCACTGAGCCATTTGTCATGCTTTCAACACAGAAGGCCTGTGAAATGTTTCAAAATGCTGCAGTCAAACTCTTGAAAGCATTACACACATAGAGCATTGCTCTGCTTAACACATTTCAAACTACAGTAACTGCTAATAAGATAAAAGGCAGTAACAAATCAAAGAATATCACCTCCAACAATCATGCATGACTTACCATGGCAAAAACATCCTTGCTGAGTAAGGAGAGTGCTCAGAGTCCGTTTCAGGCCTCCTGCTGCAGCCTTTTATGCTTTTTATTTTTATCCCATTTGTCAAAATAACAGCCCTTTATCAGGGCTGATTGCAGAGATTTTGACTCCTTACCTGCTGATTTCCCCCTCTGCTCCATAGGAGTTTCCTAATTGAATATTACCCCTGTGAAAAGAAAAGACTTGAATAAGAAGAGGAAAAAATTATTAACAATCCTGAAACCACCACTGAATATTCCACCACAGTCGCACACACAAACTCCCTTTCTCTCCCCAAAGTGAGGAATATTCTTCTTTCATTGAGCAGCATCAGCTCTTTCTCTGAAGCTAATCACATTTATCATACACTGAAAATTGTAAATGAACTGCAGTAAGAACCTAACTTGAGGAGGAGGAGAAGGATAAAAAGATATTAATTCAAAATAAGTTATAAAAGGTGTCTGGTTTGGTTAGATTCACTAGTGCCTCATCTCTCACATTTGTGAATCAAAAACAAGGAATCATTTACTACCTGCATTGAGACTTGGCATTAGCAATTTTTGCCCATGTCTTGGTGGATGGTGCAGGACCTTGAATTCATCAAAAGATGATCTGTAAACTCTCTTTTCTGGCACTATTATTCCTGCTAAAGCGGCAGTAGATTGCATGCTCAGATTCACTTGAGGAAGGACCAAAACCTTGTATTTCAGCTCTCTGTGTGTGTGGGAAATGATGCTTTGGTTTGAGACAGATGAAAGACTTTGTCTGCCAAGTTCTTACCCTGACTGTGATGGCTACTGCAAAAACTTCCTTACTTTCTCATCAAAAGTCACTGCTCAGGTGATCTTGCTGCATCCCTTAGAGAATGAAGCACAAAAAGCCACAGCTTCACAGTCAGCTATTGAAAGGGGAGCCTGCCTGGCTCGTCTGTGGGGGAAAAAAAAAGGAGAAGAAAAGGAGAAAAAAAGGAGAAGCATGTCAATGAGGGTACTGAATGAGGCTGCTATGCACACCTGGCTTCTTCAAAGCATGGCACACTTTCCTAGAAAACAGAGGGTCTGGTGTGTTGTTCCCTGGGATTCCTCAGCTAAGTGTTTCCTGAGTTTCAAAATGCTCCCTACTTCTCTGCACACAAACCAACCAAATAAATAAATAAATTAATAGTAAAATGGGTGGTGAGGATATATGAAAAACAAGGGAATCAGAGCTGACAGATAATCATGGGAAGGAGTTAAAATGGCAGAAGAGAAACTCTTCTCTCTACATCCCTGGTCTTCACTCTTTATGCCATAATGGATTTATTTTTTCGTTCTATTTTAAAGGGGATTTTGTTCTTCAGATGCTTGTGAAAACAGTCTTGCAAAACTATTCCTTGTAATCTTTAAATGCATCAGCTCACCATATTGAGAAATACTGAGGTTTTCCCACTCTCCAGTTAAGGCCTGTTATACTCCATTAAGGGAGGGCACTCTCCATACTCTGCTCCTGCTGTCCCACCTCCAGGATTAAACAACATTTAGCACCTTTTTCCATATAATTTCCCCACTTTAAGAGGCAAATTTGTTAATCCATTTCCCTGTTACCCAGCTACATGTGGTGCAAGAAGACTGCAGAAGGGTACTATCTCTCCTACTGAGAGTGAACTGAGGGGCACCTACCCCTCAGTACCTATCTTCAAAAATCTCCTGTTCTCCTATCAGGTGACCTATAGTTGAATTTCATCTCTGCAGCAAAATGATCTTTAGAGGAATGGATAGTTAACTGAATTCTGATACTCCCAGTAGGTTAATTAGCAACAGCTTAACCACATTCTAATTCCTTGAAAAAGACACCTAAAAGAAAGGTGGATTTCAGCAAGTTTCTCTATGTATGTACATTGGCCTGCAAGGTCAGAGCAGGCACAAAAAAGAGGGAAGACTCAGAGGGAGCTGGGTCAGCAGCAGATCCAGCTCAGGTGTTTTTAGGCAGGTAGGCAACATGGGGTTCTAGCTGCAGAACAGATTCAACCATCACCTGAGCTGGAAGAGAGTGGGCTGGGTGAGATGTCCAAGCCTGAGTGGTTCCTGTGGCAGCAGGCCAAGACTGCTCAGGACAATCAGGTTTGGGGTAACTCCAGAGCAGATGAGCCTTCTGTGTCTCCTGACAGCATGAGGGTGGGGGACAGGTTGTGACTGCTGCTGGGAAGCACTGGAGTGAGGCTTACTCCCCATCCTGCTTCTATGCCTTACCTGAGCAAAGCAGCAGCAGGTCCAGATTTGTAGGGTGCATGAGCAGTGTGGAGAAGAAGGTCCTGCATGTTTAGCAGCTCCTGAGAGCTTGCTGCCAGTTCTGAATGTGCTTGCAAGCAGCCCTGGTTGCAGGCAAGAAAAAGTAAATAATATGCTTTTGTAAACGAAGCGGTTTGATACCACTAGGCACAGCAACTAAACGTGGGACCAGAGCTTTGAATTCCCACAGGTGCTCTTCTGAGTGGCACACCTCTTCTTGTGAGGGCCCACCAGGTATGTGGAAGAGCAGAATAAATGTGCTTTGCACTGTGTAATCAAGTAAGTTGAGTACAGAGGAAAGATAAAAGGCCGTAGCAGAAGGACACGTAGCGCTGCGCCGCTGCATTTCTTCTGGCTGTTCACAAGTTCCTAGTCAGTGCAGCACGAGGGAGAGAGCTATTAATAGTTCTGCTCATCACGGCTGCACAGTGAAACAGCATAATCCCAGCACAAGGGAGTATGGGAGCCACGATCTCTAAAGGAAAAAACTTCAGGCACAGAAGACAGCCTCAAAACTATAATAATTAACAAAGGAGGGAAAGAATATGTTTAATATGGGTTATTTATGAAGCTACAAGAGAATGCCTCTGCATTAAATAAAATTTAAATGAAACCTTGTACCTGAGCCAGAGAGACAAGTGTCCCAGCTCACTCTCACATTCTATAAATGTTTTCTGAACAGATCAATTAAAGCCTATGCTATACAGCTGCCTAATAAATAGTATATGTGCTAGAACATGTTCATCTCATTTTAATACATATCCAGGTCTTCCTTAGGGTTCTCATATTCTTCTACAGTTATGAACTACTTCTAAAAGTTATATGCTTTTAGAAATTGTTGCCAAAAGAGTACAGGCCTGGATTTCTATCAAAAGAAAATTATAGAAATGCAGAGTCCTCAGACAGTAATATTGAGTGAAGACTGATTTCATCCAGTGATAAAATAGTATGTCTTGGTTATTTGTACATGCCAAGCACTTACATAAACACACATCTAATTTTAGTGCTTAAAGTGTATTCACAGTTTCTGTAAATTACCAATGCTGCAATCGCAACTCTCAGGCAAGAAGAAGAAAATCCTATTAGTGCATTCCCACAGAGGAAAACAGTATGTTTTGGAACAATAGTAGCTACTGAAGGCCATGAAGATAATATATGTAGAACATGATATCTGAGAAAACACCATAATATTTGTATGAGAGTATTATGCAGTATTTATGAAGAAACCTTCTTTATTAAATGTGTATACTTTGATTAAATCCTATAAAAAATGCTAAGCACACTTCCAGGCACATTTCTATTACCACTTTACAACAATTGAACCACTTGTACTCAGAGGGTATGCAAATGGCTTTAGCTGGGTCATCCTTTAGCTGGTATTTCTAACAAATATAGTGCCATGGGCCATTCCTCTTGTCAGAACACATTTATTTTATTATCTAGATGATTATGGCTATATTTTTCCTTATATATTCTACCTTGATGATATGCTGAATTCTCAGATTTTCAACAAGCACTTTCAGGACAATTACTGTAAATATAATGCAGTGTCTCTTATCCTCAGTTTTCCCAGAACTTTAAAATCACTGAGTTTGTATCAAAACTGTAAGAGAAAACAAATTGATTATGGTCATCCTACCTTGGTGGAGCAGCACTGATATTGGGCTAAATATTAAATATTGTTATAAATGTTAAAAACACGTACAAAAAACTATGCAAATGCTCACACACACATTTTAAGAAAGAGATATAGGCTACTTATTTCAATATTTTCAGTAGATTTTGAATAATAATTCTAATTTATAGGATATGTTTTTGTTTTAATTCAAGGTGTGGAACAAAAAGAAAAAGCAATTCATGCTTTAAAAATAGAGACTTGAATGTGAGTTTTCACCCTCTCAGATGTCTTGTTAATCAACCTCTAGTGCCATTTCTATTACTGCTTTAATATGAACAGTCACAGGGAAAATGAAATAAGCAGCTATTTGAAACCATGTCTCCTGCATCCTAGCTGACCAACTTTTCAACTTGAGAGATTTAATAATTCATTTCTAGCAGCTCTCATTTGTTTTGCATTTTCTTAGCTTTCTATTAAGGCTTTATCAAAATAATTATTTTTATTTTTATTGCTTATTTTAATTCAACTCTGTTTTCAAATGCATAAGCATTGGAGTTTGAAAAATAGCCTGATTAGACTCTCTGGTGGTTCCGTGGTACAAAGAGCAAACTGTCTTGTTTAAGGTTTATCAGAGAGAACACACAGGATTATGAAAGAATGAAAGTTAAGATAAACCAGAAACAGGATCTTTCTGAGTCACCACTCTCCTCTAGAAATACCTTATTTGCAATGAACAGGAAAAGATATGCAACATAAATAATGACTAACAAATTCACCTAAAGCTTGTGTCAATAACTTCATTAATAATGTAGTTAATACATTGCAACTTTTTTCCTAGTTGTACAAATTATTATCAAATAACTAATGAATCCTTCTATAATAAAAAATAGTCAGGATCAACCCAATCTCCTTGGAGCAAAATTGACGTGACATAACTGACACGTGAATTCTTGCTAGTAGAGCTGTTGTAGATGTCAGTATGGGAAATGCTCCTCTTAGGCAACTCTAGTTCAAAAGATCTAAAAATCAGTTGTTAAAACCAGATCTTAAAACCAGATGAGGATGGATTTGGTCTCCTATCTGACAAACATACAATAGCATATGTTGTCATTTTATAGCTATTTTATCGGTTTGCTACAGGCAGTGTGAAAATACTGGGGGAAAAAAAACTCTGTAATTAGAACAAAAAAAATGTTTCAGATATGGATCCTGAGTGTCTGGATCTCTATTTTCATTTAACCATGATTGTAAAACATAAAGGCTGCAGCAGCATTACTACAAGAAGACAATGCATTTTTCTGCTAGCCATAAAACATTTCTCCAGGCAAGAAGAACTCTTTTGAACGTGCTATATTAATAGTACTGCAGGCCTTTCACTTCTTAAACATCTAGCATTGTTTGATGGTGAAGGGGCTCAGTGGAGGACCAATTAGGATGAGACTGCACAGGGCAGCACCTCTGAGGGTGGGGAATGATGCTCGTGTCTGCCAACATCTGCAGGCTGCCACCCTCTCTGTGTGCCATGGCACTGCTTGGTGAGCATGGCCCCCTCAGACTGGCAGCAGGAGAGGGGCTGGCACCATTTGGAGAGAAGCAGGGCATCTGGCAAATCCCTTCGTTTTCTTTTGATTGCACAGTTGTTTTCTCCATAGGAGCACACCAGCACTAAATGCGCCCATTAACAAAAAAAAAATTTAATGGAGTTTTCATGAATTGTAGTTGTATTAATCCCCACTGCTTACATTAATATTGGTCCTTCATACATTTTATAAGCTATCTTGGCTTATTTAAAAAAAAAAAAAAAAAAAAAGGAGGAAGGAAAGAAAAGCCATGAAATAAAGTGATGTGCTATTAAGCTTCAGCAAATCCCTCTGTGTGGGGCTAGTTGCTCTGTGATGTTAGCCAAAAAGAAAGAGCAACAACAGAGCTGCTTTAAGTACTCAAAATATTCACCTAAAACTCCAGAAAAACTGACTGTCCAAAGAGAAGGCAATCACAGCATTCCTGATACTGGAAGGAGAAATGCTGTGCTTAAAAAAAAATATTAAAACTTTCATTTGCCTGAGGTTTCTACCCACAATTCCTCCCATGACAGTTGGGTATATACAAGATGTACAAAACAAGGATCCCATTTTTGGCAGGAAATACAGTCCCAGCAGTACCTCCTGCACTCCAGCCTCATTCTTCTATCCCTAAATGAGAAATCACATGAAGATGATGCTACTGTGCAGTAACATGCAATACCATGCAACACCATTGTCTTTTTGTCCCAATATTCAAGGATGGTCTTCCCTAATTGGCTACTAGAGAATGAAGAAACTATGAGTTCTGGGCTAGCCTAGGGACTGGAGATAGTTTGGCCTGAAGGCACCTGAGATCTGGAGGGCAGACTATTGTGGTCCTGGAGAACACATAGAGGCCAGATGAATGCAGTGATTAGCTGCATAAAGGTAAGAAAGCAAAGCTCTTTCCTCTGCCTCTCATCAGTAACTCTCTGTGGACCTCTCTTTATGTGCTTGATTTCATACCTTTCCCACCTACACACAGAACATACCATGTTTTTTCATCTGCTTTATTCTAATGTAATGAGCTCTGGAGAGCAAGTCTCCTTTCCTGAGTAGCTGTGTGGGAATTACCTGTTGGTGGAGACATGATAGCAGACATCATCAGACAAGGCAAAAGGAAAGTGATATGGCAAGTAGATGTTTGCCTACTGAAACCCAAACTGCAAAGGGGGAAGAAGGAGTTAATGGCTGCTAAAGTGCTTCTGGTAAGTGGTGTTGTTTAGTTTTCATATAACTAGTTCCTGTGTTTCTGCAAGTTGAAACTTCATCTTCCATAATAGATAGTTCCTTGATACTGTAGAAACTAATCAGGCATTAATTCCAAAGAAAAAACAAGACGTAGAGAGCTAAAATTATAAAATCTTGGTTTTTTCCTAAAATATTAATCAACAAGGTTCAGCCTTTGAGCATAAATTTTTCAATTTACTTTTTCTACCAGAAGAAAAACACATTTTCCCTTTTGGAACTATTTAAAGTATAGCACACAAGAAAGGCAAAACCAAAATCAAGTCACGATTAATTCTGAAACTGGAGCTGAGTAGTAATGCAAGACCAGCTACTGAAGCTTACGCAAGCCCAAAGAGGCTGCCAGACAGTCTCCTAGGCTGTAAAATAAAGCTGGAAAAAAGGCTATGTTATTGACTTTTCAAGTTGAGTGCGGTGAGAACAGAGATAATTTTCTCACATTTGACAAAACAGACACAATAGAGAAAGATCTAGTGTAGAAGTAGGGAAGCATGTTTTTGTGTTCATGTTCTCGGTACGTGGCAGCTGGTCAGTCACAGATGGATGCTCTGGGCTGGCAGGTCAGCCATGACAGCTGTTGCTTTAAACCTTGGCTTGCTTCCCTGGTTCACAGCATCATCAGGATAAAATCTCCTTCCTTCCCTCATTCCTTGCAGGCTAGGCCCAAGTGAAGGGGTTGTTCTCTACTATGGTATTGGTGCAGTGTGGTGCACTTCCAGCTCAGGAGGAGTGAAAAGAGGGGACACAACGTGGAGTTACTTGAAGAAGGATGTGCAGCCCTGGGATGGTAGAGCAAGAGCTCCTGCAGCTCAGAGCATCTAAGCTGCACAGCCCAAGAGCTGAGGCTTGTGCACAAAGTTCAGGATTACCCAGCCCTGCTAGCCTTAGGCACTGCATCCTGCAGCAACTCATCACCTTGGCATTGCTCTGTAGTGTTGAGTTTCCCTTTGAGTGTGCATATATAAAGCACCTCAGCCTCTAAATAAATAAAGTGTGATATATTTGGAGTTACCAGTTAGACCTATTTTTTGTCATTCACTTAAAGGTCTTGATAATACCACAGCCCTTGAAAATTAATAGCTTATTGTGTTTGCATTTGTCTCCTTTTTGTATTCCATCAATAGTCATTAGAGACTACCTAATGACTACTGATTACTGCTGTAGGTATGGCAGTATGATGAGCTCTAAACAGGTTCTTCCAGGTGATATAGCAGATCAGTGGCCTCAATTAACACTGTATCTTTTTTTATTACACACAATTGCTACTCAGAATCAACCATTTGTTCGTAAAATTTCAACCATAAAATGAAGAAACAAGATAAATATAACAGCTAGCTCTGCTCCACGCCAGATCACCCCAAAGACAGTTAAGGACCAAACATCCATAAATGTCCTTTTCTTCTTCATTTTTGGAACACATGCAAAATTGCTGCCCTGATGTCACCAGACAGGACCAGCTAAACAATCAGCATTTTAAAGTCTCAACTTAGACCTCCCATGATACACACCTTTGCAGCAAGACATTCTACACTGTGGGATGTTTGATGTTAAGCCACTACTGGAAATATTAGGTAGCTGTATTTCCTGGGTAGAAAGCCCCATGGGGGGAATCTTTCTCCCTTGGATTCAGAGCTAAGATTCCTTATTGCCTGGGAATAGAGCTAAAGCGGCTGTGAGGATCTGTGGAAGGGGAGAGGTAAAGCAGGGACAGCTGGAAGAACATTGTGCTCAATGTATAGGACATGACCTCAAGTTACACCAGGGGAGGTTTAGATTAGATAGTAGGAAAAATTTGTCCCCTAAAAGGGTGGTCATGCACCAGAACAGTGTTCAAAACACTTGTGGATATGGCACTTGGGGACAGGATTCAGTGGTAAACACGGTGGTACTGGGTTAATTGCTGGACTCAATGATCTCAGAGGTCTTTTCCAACCTTAATGATTCTGTGATTCTATGATTCATGCATTGAACATTGCTGAACAGAGTCGGGAAATACACATGTGTGCTCTGAGCTTGCAGCTGCTTAGACAGAAATCCTTTATTCTAATTTCTTGCAAAGTCTGAGACCACATGCTGAAGAACCAGAGGAGCTCAGTTGTCTCTAGGAAATTCAAACAAACTTCTGGATTTTAGTGAAATCATGACTGGGAAGTCCTGAAAGACATTTGCTAACATACATTTTATCAGGGGATAAACGTAACTGTACTGTGCTTTCCTTCCCCACTTAAAATGTCAACTATCTCACTGTTCTTGTAATAGATGATGGAGTATAGGTACAATCACAGTCAATTTTTTTCTTAAAAATACATAGAAAATGTATTTTTGTAAATGTAAAATTTTTGTAAAATGTAAATTTTCTTAAAAATACATAGATGCCAATCTACATACATAAATGCAGCCACAACGTGGCTAGTTTTGAATAGAATTATTTCCAAGTTTTGTACTTGTTTGGAATTGGGACATATTTATTAATTTGCATTATTTAAAACTTTCTCCTGCACAAAAGTATTCATCAGAGAAAGAATGTTTAGTATGTCTAAAGAAATGAAGCATCTTAATAATTAATCTTTACAATTGTATGTGTATATTTATATGTCTCTAATGCATGTATCCATAATATTTATGTATGTAGAAATCTCTATTATATGTGCAGATTTTTAATATTTCCATACAGATCTTATTTCCATTAGAAACATATATATACCCATACAGTTTTAAAGATTACTTATTATTTTTCCTTTTCTTATATCAAAAAGTCAAGACTCTGCTTTTCACAGTGCTTTTTGTTTACTGAACACAGGGATTTTTTTCATGTACAGAAATGGATGTCTTCTGATTTCCTCATGCACACTCTTTGCTCTTGCTGGGAGCCAGGAGCTAAGCAGTGCTTTTTTCTGCTCCTCTAGTCCAAGTCCCAAAGCCACACGAGGATATCCTTGGCACCCTCCCACTCCTCATATTGAGGAGATTCTGGCCAGTCTGCTTGGTTTTGTAGCCTACCACAGATAGATTAAAAATATAAAGACAAACTGGGATTCCTGGAAGAGCAAATCTGATAACCTTGCTGTGATGGCAGCAGAGGAGAGATTTGTGCTTCTGCCACACATTGCAGCCAGGCTGTCCTGCAAGTGCTGGGAGATGCAGTCTGTACCAAAAGCTGTGTGAACTACACCACGGAGCAGTGCTGATGAAGGAAGCACAGCTTCCTGTCTGCCCTCTGCCCAGCAGAGGAAGAAAAGGTAAAAACCACTTCTCCCTTAGTGACTTCCGAGCCTTGGTGACAAGGAAAATAATTTGTCCGTGCTTCCGTTTAACAAACCTTTGGCTAGACATCAGGAGAGCAATTTTTCCACAAAGCAAGACATCCTTTGCCTTCTTTCTGAAGGATTTGTGTGGCAAATCTGGGGGGCTTTGATGTAAAAGAAATCAGGATTCACTTCTCTGTAGAGAGCAAGATTACACAGGGTTAATATCTATTTCAGAAAGGAAGATGATTTGAAAGTGAATAAATATATAAAAATTTCTTCAGGGTATATGTTCCTCTACGGCAGATTGTGCAACCAGGCTGTGTGTAAAAGTTTGCCTGCTGAGGTTGTGCTTTTATTCCGGTTCTATTTTAACTAGCATCCATAGAAATCTTGCCAAACACAACTTTGGTGCCAACTCATATGCTGCATATGGCCTGAAGCGCTGGGCTGTTTGGGGTGTTTTGGGGAGAAGAACAACAATGTTTTGATTCACACACACAATCCCCAAGTCCTCGCATTTCACTGAGTTTTCAGGAAATGAGCATATGGCTTTGGAACATCCACCTCTGAGTCTTGGGCTGTGTCAGCTGTATTGAGGAGAAGAGCAGCACAAAACACAGGCAAGTCACACATATGTGTCTAGCACAGGAAGGGTACCTTCAAAGAAAGCTGAAGAAGTTGGATATTTCCTTGGGGAAGACAGCACTTGGATTTGGGTACTAAACAGTCATCATCCTTTTGGAAGCCATATGCTTTCAAAACAGGCTGCAGAAGGGGCTGTATTGATATCTTGTGCACCATTAACGAGCAATTCTCACAAAATCCTAATTCTCAACTCAAAAATTGTTCTTCTGCAGAAATGAAAATGTTCAGCTTTATGATGGTTGGGCTTCAAGCCATGATTTGTCTGTGATGCTGCTCAAAAAAAAGGCCTTTTTTTTCTTTTTTTACGAAAGGGAAATACTTTCTCTTCCACCTTTTGCCAACCAGTAGCTGAAATTGTGATATTTTTGGACTTGAGAATGCAAGAAGTATAGATAAATTATTGAAACTCTAGGGATTTTGTACTTGATATGTGGAAATTCTAGCAAGTAAAGAAAAGGGTATTGTTTAGTGTCTCTATGCACTGAAAAAGTGAATGATGCTTTGTTGTTTGCTGTGATAGGCACAGATCAGGCCATCAATTAGAAATCCCTAGCCTTGCTGTTGCATATTTTATTAGGAGAGCAGAAGCCTGCAAATAAGAAATAATATAATTATTTTCTAGTTGGGCTAACTTTGGCAATTATTTAATTTCTTCTTTTCTTTTGAACTTCCTGACTGAGTGCCCAACAAAAGCATCAGGGAAACAAGCATTTCCCCAGAGACTTCTGAGGCTATCAGAATCAGGACGCACAATATTCTAAAATCCATTGTCAATAAGCTAAAGCGCAGTAAAGGATACATCCCACTATTATGCAAATTTTTAGTCTGAGTAATGGAGGAAAATAGTATTTTGTTAGTCTGCTTCAAGACTTGCTGGTGAATGGTGGAAACATGCTGTTCCATGCATGGTATCTTCACAATTTCTACCCAGTGAACTCAGAAGGTGGGCACCTTCAATGAAAATGTAAGTGAATGAAGTCAAGCACCCAGCACCAGCTAGGCAGTAAAAGACAGCTGCAGTTCTGAGCAGTACAAACTAATATCAATGACATTTCAAAAGCATCCTGAAATTGTTTACTGTCAGTAAAGCACAAATGCCTTTGACTGGGTATAAAGCTAGAGTATTAGATGCCTGCTCTTGTTCCAATGTCTCTTAAATGAACAAGCTTTAAATACATCACTTCTTGTATGCTGCACTTTTGTTTCCTTTTATGTAATGGATTATTCAGAGCACTTTCTTTGGGATAGAGTTTGTCAGTCAGATGGAAGTTATTTGATTTTGCAAACACATTCACATAGCAATACATGTGCCTTTTATACTGAACATTAATGCAAATACATGCACTCTACCTAATTCAAGGAGACACCATTCTGTTAGAGCTCTCATGCTAATCTGCAGCTTTGCTTTGACCCCTTTACACAAAATCAAAGTGAAAAAAAGGTATGAAGATGTTCAAATATCCCTGCCAATAGCAACAGAGGAACAATTCTGACCATGTCCAGTAGACAGCAGTCATGGGTTTGTTCTTTGAGTATTTCATGCAAACCTAAATTTGGAAATGATAATTGTAGGACCTGAGAGACAGGTATAAAAGATTACAGAATTTTAGAGTGAATCTATTTGACATGGGATAACCCCAGGGAGATGACTGGAGTTTAAACATTCCCAGTGCTCTCTGAGTTGTGCAGCCTCCAAGGCAGAGAGCAATGCACAAGTATTCATGCCCTATTTTAATGACCTGATCTCAGCTTCAGAGCCCTGTTGTTCTGCCTACCTGTGGACAGCAGGATGAAGCTCACTATGATTTTTTCATCCCCATGGGCATTTTCTGGCCAGGAAGTGGGAAAAATCAAAGCCGCTGCAGTGTGTTATATAACTTTTTTTTCCCATTTCTTTCTTTTTTTTTTTCTCTTCAGATGAGAAAGTGTTGATCTTTCCCTTTTTCACATCCTGGCTTCTCAGCTGCTGGCTTCCTTGCTTTTATTACAAAGTTCTACCATATTAATCTCATCCTTTCTCTCTATTACATCATTCTCCCACTTTAGCCCAGGAAGTTTCTTGCAAGTGGACTTCATTCATTTCAAATGAATTGACTGCTTTCAATTTTAACCAGACTGGAGTTGTGATTGTATGTTGTTTATCCATAGTAGGAAGGGAGGAAAACTCTTCTTACTGGGGAGAGATCAGAAGAGATTACTTAGCCTGAACTGTCTCCACTCCCAGGACTGAGACTTCCTTAGGTAAGCTTGCTGACCTGTGGAATATACCTTTCTTTACTCATCTGCTTTTTTCCCCCGTCATTTTAATTTTACACCCCCAACTATCTATCTAGGTTGTACACTGTTATCCTGAGATGTGTTTGATTTGCTGCTGTGAACAGGTAAAGATCTGTTTCTTTGTTCATTGTGGGCACAAGGTGGTATGTTTTCAAACAGTTTCACTATTTGTAGCTGAGAGATTTTCATCAACACAGCTGCTTTCTATGTAGCTACAAACATTTGGAAACCTAAGGCTTACCCACAGCTGTCAGAGTCACTTGTAAGAGGTGCTTCATGGCCCATTAACAAAGCTGTCATATATGGCTTCCCTTTAATTAAATATTGTTAGGAATTTAGTCTTGGTACAATATTTCAGACTAATATGGAAAAATCCCTTTAAACTACATAACAGATCAACATACCTACATGGCTCCCCCCCGTTCTACTGGCTGGATGAAGCTGAGGTATACAAAATGTGAACATTGTTCAGCTTTTAGTGCCATTTGGGTTCCTACCAGCTTTACTAGCAATATAATTAGGGATGCCAGTTAATGTCAGTGATGGTTTATGTGAATGGTGGTTTATTTAATTTTAATTACTGTGAGGAAAATCTCCAACCTCTTTTGCAACAGTTTATCAATAGAGCTTTTTCATCTGTTTGAATCAACTCTTGAAAAATTAAGAGGTCTGTAAAAGTTTTCCTGTTCATTATCAAGCATAAGGAATTAAATAAATAAACAGTTTTGCAGTGGAATGGTTCTCATCCTGAGAAGAATTTCACCCCATGCTGCAGGGGCAGCAGGTACTGCCGAAAATCACACTTCTGTGTAAGTGAGGTTCTTTCACTTTTAGGCCTGTCTTTTTCCATTAGCTTTTTAGTAAGTATTTGTGGCTAATGAGCTCTAAGCATTTTGTTTCTTGCTTGGGAAAAAAAAGATAATGTGCTCTCTGTCAATCAGAGTGCAGCTTTGAAGATTTCTTTTCATTCTTTAAGAACACATTTCAGACTCAGAAGACATTCTGAGAATCAGCAAATTCTGGCAAGTATGAATGATTCACTTACACTGTATTTTTCTACTGTATGGTACTCATTTCTCCTGCTGCTCAATTTTACTGGCAAAGTTGTCTTTGAAACAGGCTACTACCTGATGTACAAGATTCATTGTGCTGCAAATTTGCCTGAATGGATCAGTTTATTTCTGACATTGGTTTAATCTATGTGTTTCACTTTGTTATATTCACTTAAACATTTTACTTTTTGAATCGATACATAATTAAATGACAGAAAAATAATAACAAGCTTTCTTCTATCACATAGAGCATTTAATTATCTTCATGTATCATCCATAGGGATGGCATTCTCTTCTCACCCCTACACTTAGGAACATCAGCTATAGCAGTATTGCACAACATAAACATAAGGAAAATGCAGCTCTAGAACCATTTAACTTTAAGAACAGATAATTTTAAGAAAGTTATTTACTGGAGACATGTCTGTAAAATCTGGTCCTGGCATTCTGCTTAGGAACATTTTCAGGCCAGTGGTGCTTGACAAAGTCTTGTTTGCCAATGCATTTCCAAGTGCTGTTATAACTAGACCGTGTAGTTCTACACCTGTCTTCCCTCAGCAAAGAAACTGGGCTTTAAAAGGGGAGATCTCCAATGCCACGGTCAACAGATTTTATTTCTTCATGCACTTCCCATGTGGCTTTGAGTTGTGCTGAATGAATGAATTCTACAACACTAGGTCTTCATTCAGAGTCTAAGCTCTGGCTGGGGGCAAATCCAGCTTTGCAGATGTTTGCTTTTGGCAGGGCGAGTATTGACAGGAACAGAACTTTTTTTATTGCAAATGTTTCTTCCACCTCTTAGTCCTGACTTGTTTGTTTGAGGAACACTGTCCTGAGATATAAAACGTCCTTATTTTGTTGCCAAATGCTTGAGCCATGGGTAGTCTTTACAACTGTTTCAAAACCCCTCACATTTGTGTTCTTTTGGCTTGCTTTGCATCTGGATACATCAGCATCACTGTAAATTAAGGAAGGGGGGGAACAAAAGCCAAAACAAAACAAACAAAAAGCTCTTCAAAAATCCTCAACATGCTCCAGGCAAAGATAATGGAGCAAATGAATAAATGCTAGTTAAGCATTATTTTGTATTGGGAAGTCATAGAAATGTTAAGCAAAGAGGCCATGAGTATATAATAAATCATGAGTACATCTAAAAAGGCATAATGGCAATGTTGGTCTATTTAGCAGCTGTTACACAGCAAGGAAGCTGCAAGAAATTCATAAGAATCAAAGTAAGTGGTAACAAATTCTTTTTGAGTTTAAGAATCCTGCTTATTCTGTAAAATCAAATTGTATTTAGTGATGCTGAATAGCACCTGTAAAGTAGAAGACTTTTCAGCAAGAGAGGATGAATAGTACAGCTTCAAGAATGTATTGATTACTGCAGCAATGAGAGAGGTTGTGCCTGTGAAACTGTGATATATTCATTATTCTGAATCCAAATAATGGGATTGTGTGTTCAGCCTCTGTGAGAGGTGTTTGAGCCCATGTAACATTCACTAATGAGTCTGAATCATCTTCAAACATGTATGGCATAAATAAACAGTTTCCCTATGCTGTACACATAGAATTAAAAGGTAGGCTAGATTAAGTGTCTTGCTCAAGGGCATAGAGGAAGACCAAATCCAACCATTGTTCTTGTCAGCTGGGCAGCATTTATCAGGTTGCTGATTAAGTGGAGGGTCCTACATTCTGCTATTAGTGATGCTGGTCTGACAAGGAGTCCTGGTAAGGTGGCATACAAATGAACCCTGTTAATTTACGTACCATTAGAAACACAAGACAGGAGGAAGAAAATCAATGCTTTGTTTTATAGTAAAGAAAAAATCAATGAGGAAAGAAATGGTGTTTCCTAGTATCTCAGAAAATGTTTTGGGCTATGGGGAATAGTTAGAGGGAATTAAAACTATTTAATACACGTTGCCAGTGTCCCTTTAGAGAATGATGGTCTAGAGCTATCATTTTGTAATAAAAACATAAGTAAAATCCAGACTTTCAAAGTTAGGAAAAGGAAGAAGAAGGGACTTCTGTTGGATTTTTATTTTAAATTAAACTGGCATCCAGCTTCATAGAATCTATGAAAACTGAAGAAAATGCGTTAATAAATAAAATTTAAAAACAAACCTGTGCAGCAAATGAGAGGCTACATGTAATCCCAGAATCCACAAGACAGGTTTACCTCAGACAATTGCCAGAAGTCAATTTCTAGTTTTGTTTTTCTTTCTCTTACAGTAGTATATAAAGGATTGCTAGGGGAAAAATGTAGAAACAGGCCAAAAATGAATAAAGTTTTCATGGTGTTAACTCTTGCTCTTGGCAGTCTGTATTTTAGAGACACTCTGAACCAGAGGTTGCATCAGGACCAACCATCCTATTTAATAGTCTCTGACATTACTTCCATAATTTTAACTGTTCTTTAAAGACAATACTCTGATTTAAAAAAAACAAAACAAAACAAAACAAGCAAACAAACAAACAAAAAGAAAAAAAAAAGAGAAAGCCACTATTCATGTATGTATAATATTTTAAAATAGTGGGTTTGATTTGTTTTAAGCTTAACTTTTCATTGGGTACCCCTACTTTCTATAGCACAACAAATGCTGAAAAGTTGTTCCCCTAAGTCCATCCTCATTTAGTTTCTCAGTTCACAGAATCACAGAATGACAGAATAAGCTGAGCTGAAAGGACCCACAAAGATCGTTGAAGTCCAACCCCTGGCCCTGCACAGGACACCTTAATAATCACACCATGCGCCTGAGTGTGTTGTCCAAACACTTCTTGAACTCTCTCAGCCTTGGTGCTGTGACCACTTCCCTGGGGAGCCTGTTCCAGTGTCTAACCACCCTCTAGGTGCAAAATCTTTTCTAATATCCAACCTAAACTTCCCCTGACACAGCTTCAGGCCATTCCCTTGGGTCCTGTCACTGGTCAACACAGAGCAGAGATCAGTGCCTGCCCCTCCTGCCCCTCCTCTTCCCCTCAGGAGGAAGCTGTGACTGCAATGAGGTCTCCCCTCAGTCTCCTCCAGGCTGAACAGACCAAGTGACCTCAGCTGCTCCTCATACAGCTTTCTCTCCAGACCCTTCACCATCTTTGCTGTCCTTCTTTGGATGCTCTCTAATAGTTTCATATCTTTTTTATATTGTGGCACCCAAAGCTGCCCCCAGCACTGGAGGTGAGGCTGCCCCAGCTCAGGGCAGAGCAGGACAATCCCCTCCCTTGCCTGGCTGTGATGCTGTGCCTGATGCCCCCCAGGACAGGGTTGGCCCTCCTGGCTGCCAGGGCACTGCTGGCTCATGGTCAGCTTGCCATGGACCAGGACCCCAGGGCCCTTTCCATGGCACTGCTTTACAGCGTCTCATTCCCTGGGTTGTACATATACCCAGGGTTGACACATCCCAGGTGCAAAATCCACACTTGACTGGTATTAAACATGGTTGCTGATTGCCCAGCCCTCTGATTTGTCTAGGTTATCCAACAGATTTCTGTTTCCACCATAATGACATTTGGTGTATGAATTTATGCTGTGTCATAATGATGGTCTCTGTTTTCTCTTTCTTCCTAACAGTTCCTAATTTTTATCTTCTTCTCTTTTTGACTGCCAGTGAGCTTTGTAGAGTAGATTTTGAATACCAACAGTGCCTCAGGAGTCTTTCTTAAGTGATAATATACCCCAAGTTCAACCCATCAGTTGTTTGCCCTTTGTTTAAATGTTGCTTGTCACATTACATGAAATTTTGTCACTCCTTTTTTCACTTCTTCTCCAGATCTCTCATATTATGGTGAAAAAGAGAAATTAGTTGGCCCTAGGGAATGCTTCCACTCCTGTCTGTCTATGTTGTTCCCTGCCTTTTAGCTAATTTCCTATATACAAGCAGATCTTTCTCCTGTGCCACACTTTATTTTTTAGCACCTTCTGGCAAATAACTTTATCTAAGCTTTTATGGAAAACCACAATTTAGTCTACTTCATTAGCTAGATTATTCTTTACAATATTTCCATGGACTTTTTTTTGAATTTTAAGAAATTTGTGAGGCATGATTTATTCCTTATTAGAACATATATGTTTACCCATCCATATATACGTGAAGACCTCACATAATTTAAATGTCAGAAATATCAAAATTGCTGATCCATAAGTACTTTTGGATGCCTTTTAAAACATATGTAACTGGCATTCTAAAATATCTTCTATTTCTCTGACTGCAAGACCAACATAAGTGTTATACTGAACACAGTACTTCTAGCAATTTCACATTTAAATTCCTTTAGAATTCATAGAATTCCATTGGAAATCTTGGAACTCTTTTCTGAATTAATTCTGATAATAATTTTATATATTCGTTTCAAAGGCTGCTTTGCTGGTGCTTCAGTTTGGCCATAGTTTCATAAATTAGCATCCTGTAAAGAAGGATTCTGGCACAGAAATCTACCTAATGTCATTTGCCCCCTAACTACTGCCATTGTATCTCATTTTCTGTTTGGCATTTTAATAGTTTTCTTTTTTCTAATGTTTTGAAAAACATTCTTGGAGATTTGAATTGTTTTCTCAAGTGTTCCTCAAAAATACTTTTTTTTTGGTCTATCCTGTTCTAGGTTTACATTTAAAATGATGGTTTTGTATTTTCATATTTTGTAACACCTCTGTGTATGTATAATATATAAATATGTTGTGTTAATATATACCTATAAAACATTCTGTATTGAGTAGAATTTATTTTAGATTTTATTGAAGTTCTATCTTTATATCATCAGTTTCATATTCCCTCCATTTGAACACATTTTCAGATGTTGAAGAATCTACTAATTCTGTTAACCTCATTTACTTTGCTATTAAAAGTATGCCATCTTTTCCTTGTCCTTCTAGTAATTTCTTCTTGAGACATAATCTTGACTTAGTCTGGCCCATCAAAAAGGGGTCACTAAATAGTTATCATGACAGCAAAAAGTATTTTACCCTTTCCTGTCTCAAAGCTTTTAATGTAATTCCCTTTTTTGCACCTAAATGTTAGGTAGAGGATATTTTGGTTTTTTAACTATGGTAACAGGTTTTTTAACTATGGATCATTGTTAGATACTGCAATACCAGGTTCTTTGTTGCTTGGGATTAAATTTTGCCTTTGTAAATTCTTATTGTTCCATCAAATAGCCTAACATAATGCCATTGTAATGACAAAAATTTAAGTCTCTCCATCACTTTTTCTTTTAAAATATATCCAAATAATTGCCACTGAGAATAAGTGAGTTCTACTACTATTGAATATTCTATACTTACAGTGTATGTAATTGTTTTCAGCACTACACAGTCCTTATCACTGTCCTGGTTGAGTTGTCAATTATACCTTATGTAACACCTTTAATATATATTAATTGCATCTAGGTATGGAATTTTAATATGCAATGATTCTGTATTATCAAAATCTTCTGACTCTTTAATGTTTTAACTGTATTCTTTTGCTCCATTTAACTTTGAGTTTTTTCCTTTCCTATATTTAGGAAAACCCGTCCTAAAAGGCATATATTATTCTTCTTCTTGGAGATCTATCATAATCTCTCTCCAGATTTAGTTGGTCAGAAGCACTAGTCTAGCTTTCAAAAATTGTTAGAAAAATTGCAAAATGTATGAATTGACCCATGCAGATGTCCAAGGGCAACCACCAAACCACGGCCGAAATGCAAAGGGTAGATTTATCTGTTTACCTCACTAACAACGCTGGGTGGCACAGACACACAGGGACATGGGCTCTCTTTGGCTCAGGTCATCCTACAGAGGCTGGGATTCACTGCCTGCCTCACTGGAACAAAAGGCTTTGGGCATCTTTGAGAGTGTGTTGTGTGTTATCTCTCCATGGGACTTCTTCCTCTAAAAACAGGCACCACTAAGCATAATAAATGGAGTTTTCCCATACTGACATCTTTAGCATTCCCAGCTGCAAGGTCACTTTGAATGAAACTATTCTCTCTTCCTTGAAAAATCTTTCAGTTTTTACCTTTTTCTCCCAGCAAAATGATAGACATTACTACATGGCTGAACATTGTAAGCCTGTCTGAGACAATGCTAAAATCATTGAACATGGGAAATATGACAAGACCGTACATTGAAGAAAATTGGAGGTGAAGTACTGCATTTTGCCAGAAATTGCATTGAAACCAGAAGTCTCCCACCACTCTGAACATAAAATGAACTTCAGAGGAACTAGGTGCTTTTGGGGAAAAAGGTTCAGAACATGTAGAATAATTCTTGGACCACCTCACTGATCTTCTGAAGGAGATAAGGATGCACAACTCCTGGACAGTGCATTAAAAACTTGCAAAACCAGCTGTTGTGTTCTAGATTAAAACTCCAAAGTCGGGTACTTTCCCTCTGTAAAGGGACACCAGGTAGCAACAAGGGGAGAGTAGAGCCAGCACACTTTATAGTTGTGCATTTGTCTAAGCAAGTTTGCTTTCTGAACCCACTTCCATCCACAAGATCTTTTGACAATCAATTTCACTGTTCAGTATGGAAAGTATGGTCAAAATATGTGTTCATTTGCTTCCTTCTAGTTCTGACATTATGACAAAATTGAATCATCATTCTATATTCAACTTCTCTATGTCTCTCCTGACTATCATATTTTCAGAGTCGTGTCTTTTATAAGTTGAGGAGTCTTGGTATGTACAGTGTCTCCTTGTTGGTTGAGCAGATGGTTCCTGCTTGTCACATTTTTCTGTTCCTTGCCTCAGTCAACTGTATTCATTAGGAGATAACGGGAAACCAAATCTGCATGTATGGCAGTTCTCTATACTTTTCAACTGGATGCCTAACATCCTAGTCCCTGCTTGATTAGCATCAACTTGGTACTGCCTTGGATCTATCGATTATAACTCCAAAATCTCCTTCCTGAGTGGTAGCAGCTGCTTTACAGCTCATCATTAGGGACTTTCTGGAATTTTTTTCCCCCTCATTATTTTCCTTTACTAAAACAGAATTTATTGGTTTTTTATTGGTAATCTTTTTTATTATAAGAAATCCTCTGCCATGGTTTGCAATCAGCTTCTGTTTTTACCCTTCACACCATTTTCTTTGTGTTCAGTCACTTTCTAGATCACTTTTGAATGCACTATGCCCAGCATAAATATCTATTTCTTTTCATTTTGAAAAGTAATGCTTTATTCATGTCTTTTTTTTTCTTTTTTTTTTTTTTTTGTCTTATGCTTTAGTCCATTATTAGTTCATAAGAGTGCCTTCCTTTTTACTTATGTCAGTTAAAGTCTTTTGGAAAAGACTTTTAAAGCCTTTGCTCCTCCAGATTAGTGTCTTTAGCTGGATCATATTCATATTCATTCATCTGCACCCTTCTCAGTTTCCTCAAACAATGCCAAGAGATTTGTGGAGCACAAATATCCTGCTTGACTCTCCCATAGTGTATTATTTTTCTTATATGCCTACTATTTTTATTCTTCGGTATTGGTTTAGCCAGTACATTGTTCAGATTTTTTTCTACAGATTTTCACATCATGTCAGGCTTTTCTGGAAAGTGATATCTCTGGGACTCCATGAAACCCTTAGAGTTATCATTACAATCTTCTGATATGAAGGCTGACATGAGAAACTGCACACTGCTGGTAAAGTTCAGTATTAGGCTAAAACTCTTGGCTAAATCCTGAGAAATGGTCCCTGTGCTTTAAATCAACTTAGTTCTGAAACAAAGATTTGTTTGAGATACAACTTCTGATGTGGCCCTGTAAAAAAAGATTCTTTCACAGTGAACAGACACAAAAAAATTAAATTAATTTCTCTGTTATGGCCTCATTTCCTCCAAGGGCTTCTGATGTAGTTTGTTTCAAAAAGATGCCTAGGCTTCTATTTCCACTGCAAAACTATAATATATTGTTTTCCAGTGGAAGAAAACAAGGAATAGAATATACTGGGGGGTTACCCTGTTATGGTCAGAACATACATGCACTCTTGGGTTGTACCTACATTTGGGACACTGTGCAGGAGAAGGGTGTGTGGCATAAAATGGGAAAGATGAGAAGTTTCATTTATTTTTACTTTATACACACACAGGAGTAAATCTGATGAAGCAGTTGAATAAAATCAGTATTACAGCTAAGCCACTCAGAGAAGAACACTCAGTGAAGGAGAAAAAAGTCTATCTTGAGCAAGAAACTGAGGAAATTCTTTTCTGCCAGAAATGAAAGCCTTGCAATAGAGTTCTGCACTCTGCCGGATGAAGACTTTTTAATGAGATGTTTTGTCAAACGGTTCTGACTGATTGAGTCAGACTGAATGCAGCCATGGAACTGTAGCTGCTTCACTGGGATTTTCATCAGAAGGCATTTGGGTGGCACTAAAATAACTTTCACTCAGGGGTTGTGCCAATTGCACAGGATGAAGGAAATCTTCATGTTTATCCTTTTACTGTCCATACAAGTTGCAAGTGAGTAAGTCCCATTGGGTGAACTTTGATTCATTAATTTCTCTCTCCACACTTAAGTAAATAATTCTTGTTAGGGAGAGAGAATGTTGATATCTATAAACATAGGTGTGGGTCTGGACGATATGAAAATGCAAAACTGAGAGAGTTACTGATGTGTGGCTTCTGAGAACGAAAACCAGATATTCTGCAATGCTACGTAGCTCTTCACCATAAAACAAAATTTAATATGAATTATTTAATTTGATCAAAATCCAAGTTCCAACTTCTTAAAAAGAATTGAAAATCACTTTACTTTTTATACATCAGCGATCCAGAAACACCACAGAAGTTTTTCTCAGATGTATTCTCCCTCGTGAACACATCCTTCCATATTCTGCCTTTCATGGTGTGATGGTCTTAAAGAAAACTTTAAATAGAGACAGTGAGCCAGAAGATTGGGCTAGTTCATTAAACTTTCTAACCATACTTTTATCTGAATTTACCTGTCAAAAATCAAAGGATTTTGCAAACAGTGTTTGCAGATGATGTTCCAGTCCAGCCCTCCCAGTTAAACCTGTCCTCTGGTTCTCTGCTCTCTTCTCACTTCCCTGCCTTTCTCTCAGGCAGGCCACTTGCTGCATTGCCAGAGCAATTCTACAGGCTGAGTTGAGACATCTTTTATTTTCCTGTCCAATGAGGCTCTATTGTGCAAGGAGGGAAAAGATCAGAGGAAGGCAGAAGATTTTTGTTTTGATTTTTTGGGGGTTTGTGGGATTTGGTTAAGTCTTCATGTTTAAAATATACAATTCTAGGATGACATTTACAGGTCTATTTTCCAAAATCCTCTTAGATGACTAGAGGTAAAATAATTAATTATTTCTTTATTCTAGTTCTATTCTGAGTACAAAAATTCCAGGATGTGATGCTCCAGCTTTGCCTGTATTACTGCTTGTTTCCCATCCTGGTGCAGTATTAGTGCAGCTGACAAAATATGGCATGTATCTGTGCTGAGAGATTTGACCTGAGGCTTGTCATCACGTTCCTGCAGGCTTGATATAATTGACTGTTTGGCTTTGACAGTCCTTCCAGCAATTGTGTCAATTAACCCTGGGGACTGAGGGTTCCCCTCTCCAGCACAACACTCAATTTCTCCCCTCTAGGCAAGAACTTAATGGATAATCTGAAACAGGTTTCTTCCCAAATAACCTACTAAAACCTCTGTTTAAGATGAAGAAGGACTGGGGGACCCACGTGCCATAGATCAACAAACAACAAAACATTTCTAACAATTTAAGAGCCCTTGATTGTCCAGGTGCCAGCTAGCAAGTGAACAGAGTAACACCTATCCACACATTTTCCTCTATCTTGTGCTGTGTTCAGCAATCTTGAGTTGCTAAGAATAAGGGCAAAAAGTTACTCTTTAATTTGAACCCGACTTCCTGGCAAATTAATCTCTGTCAGGTGAATATCAAAACAGAGTAACTTTCTCTTGAATAATCTGAGCACTGCAGCACAAGAAAAACCCAGAGAAATTAAATTACAGATGTGATCTGTGCAATGCAGACTATAAAAAGCAATGTAAACACCAAACTTGGAAACCAAACATATGAACTAAAGCAGCAAAGGAAGCTGTGAACATTTTTGCACTAAATCTTACCTCTATCAAAAGCCTGAGTCAACATATCAAAGAAATCCCATTAGTACCAAAGCAAGAGCCTACATACAGATCCAGTGAACTACTACTGGATTTTTTGCCTCTGCTTCAGGGATTTTTCTTCCATCTACAAATCACCGTGGATTTGTTTAACAGCAGGAACTGTTTGTTTAAAACCTCAGGTGTGCTTGATATTTTCCTTTTCCAAAATCAGTTATAACCTCTATCTTTCTAAAGAAAAATTAATCCCAAGTGAAAAAAAAAAGCACTAGAGATAGAAAAAGGTTGCTTTTTTCCCCATTTATCTCATTCTGTCCTGTTTAATCAAAAAAGTAGAAAAGTTCTGGGAGCCTGCTCTTATGTTTAATTCTTACTTACTGCTTGGCTTGAAAAAAATTGTTTTAAAATAAACTAACGCAAAAACTTTTGGGGAGAGTTGAGTTTGTGCCATAATCAACCATCTCACTTCTGTTTAAAGCACAAAAGTGTTTTTCACCAGGCTTTCAGCCAAAGATAGCTAGCTCTTATTAATAACATATTCGTACTCTGGGAGAAATCCAGCCTAAGGGTCTGAGCTATAGAGGCACTGGTCACCTGCAGCTCTCATCAACTTCAGTGGGAAGTAGATGTCTCTGTAGATCAGAATTTACTGGAACAGAATTTCAGCCTCAGGATAAAATGAGACTTTTTAAAGAAATTTAATTTACAGAGAGAAATATGACTGCTTGGGGTGTTGCAAGCTGCTATGCAAGGATCTCTCCAAAGGCCCAAGCTAGAGTTTGATGGAGTAATGGTAAGGGCATCTCCTTTTGTGGCTTCAACTCATATCGATTGTTACTCTCCTCAATTAAAAAAAAAAACAACCAACCAAATAAACCCCAAAACAAAACACCTTCACAACTGGAAATGATTGACTCCAAAAGATACAGGAGGAAAATGAAAACTCCAATGGACTGTCAAGCATAATATGAATAATACGACAGCTTTAGCACCCAGGAATAATCTAGGCTCCTAGGTTATTTATCCCAGTTTTTTGAATGATCTTTATGTAGCAGTTACTGCTGTGAAACAAAATTTTCATTTTTTGAAATAAATATATAGAATTCATTCCAGTAGTAAAAGAGAAGCGTATATGTGCACATAAACACCTGTTCTTGAATCTATCAGGGAAAAGGAACTTAAGTGGACACTCGTAAGAAAAGAAAGGCAAAAGATTACATGAAGCAAAAGGAACTTAAGTTTCAGAAATCAAACAGCTAGCAAAACAAAGTTCATTTCAATGTCAACACCTAGATTACTTTCTCAGCAGATAGCTATTTTGGGGATAATGATGATGGGAGCTCAACTGTGGTTAGAAACTGAGTTAAAAAACAAGGCAGTGCTCATAGGGCATGCTAAGGATTAGATTTTCAGAAGTCCTGGACACTCATTTTTTTCCCCTGTAAAACTAATTACTTCTGATTTCTCAAGAGGGTATGGACATATTGTTTTCCACTATTTATATCTTGAGGTTTTTTTCTGTCATGTGCCAAGTTATACCTTGACTACTTGCAAAATTAGCATATGATATCAATCAAGCTACTATTAAGCAAAAATGTTTTGGAGGTATTTTTTACATGGAGTTTTGAGACTGTTTTCAAAGATAGGAACAGCAAAATTATTTTTAGCCTAAAGTGAAATAAAAGAAAACTGTGATATTTGATTGCTTTCTTTTCTCTGGGACAGATGTCCCAGCTCAGAGCAGGGGTGTTGGAACCAGACAATCTTTAAGGACCCTTCCAACCCAGGCCGTTCTATGATTCCATGATTCTTCAGAGCAGGCCACTGCCCAGTGGGCTGAGGATCTTTGACAATCAGGCTCCTTGTTTTTGTAGCTATTTTCTTGGCTTGTCAAAAGTCCTAGCTAGCCAAATCATTCCTGAGTCTTGAAGGTACCAGATGCATTGATCTGCCTTCTCTTCTCCTGTTATTGCTGCTGCTGATCTTGGGCAGAAGCTGAGGTATAGCTTTGTATGGAATTACTGCATTGGGTCAGCAGCCTGAATCTGCTTTAGCAATCAGTAATTGTGTTAAATCTGCATTAATTTTAATAATAGGGAAAGGAAGGATGCATTTTGAAAGCCTTTAAAGGCAAGAGTTTAACACTCTGAGGATTACTGGGTTAGGAATGGTTGATTCAGGCAAACCAATTCATACCTGATTTAATATCCTTATATTTCTCCAACAACCATTCACCCCTAGAGCAAGATTCAATTTTTTTTTTTGTTTTTTTAGCCAGACTTTTTGTCAGTTCTTGGTCTATGGCTTCTGCTCTAAAACCAAGTTGAAGAACAGCTTTGGTTTTGGGCAATGCCAAAGTAGGGACTGACAAATTAGAGCACAAGGCTGGTTCACATGAAAATTTATTTGGGTCATGCTTACAGAATATTTTTTGATTAGGGTGAAAATTATTAGAAGAAAAAACGTAGGATCACAGAATTACTAATTTTGGAAAAGACCTCTAGGATCACATGTTGAATCCAATCTGTATCTAAACTCTAAGCAGAGCTGCAGATGGGCATTAAAAGAGGTTTGCTCACCATTTCCTGCTGAACTTGGTTGCCTTGACAGTGGGGATGACTAAGGCTAGGTCAGTCTTTCTCCAGAAACTATTTAAAGCAGGGCAGTATTAAGTGAGTGATTAATTGTCAGTAGCCTGGTGGTTAGGGAAGGTAGAACTATGGGGTTAAATATCCTCAGGTGGGGGAAGAAAGAAACTTGTTCTATCTGGTTTTTGGTCCCTGATCCACTGTCAGCAGTGTCAGAGGGGAGTTTTTGTGAGCATCTAGGTTGTCAGTGTCTTCAGTGATTTGGCAAGGACCTAATCTGAAAAGTCAGTTCTTACCAAGTCCTGTCTGTAATAACTCTCAAGCAGTACTGTGAGTAACTCGTTCCCTGTTATCTTCTTCCAACAAATAGTAAACTCAACCAGCATGACAAGCTTGCCTTCATTATTGCAATTACAGAATACCTCCATTTATTTCATATTAAACTTTGTATCATGGTGCTAGAACACCCTGCTCACTACACTTGACCTAAGGACATCAGTACATGAAGGCCTAGTGGTAACAAGAAAACAAAGCACCAAGATTTTTATACAAATGAGCTAAATTTTTGTACATATATAAGGGATGTAGTACACCAGCTATGCAGCAGTGCAGTCAGTACTCTACCAGAGAGGCAACATGGACTGGTAAAGGTGAAACGGAAAGAGAAGATGAGAAAGAAGCAAGAGTTTTACAGAAACTCCTCAGCTCACACCTGTTATATGACTTCAGGCAATTCATTTCTGTCCTTTTCCTTCTTTCTTGGTCACTGAAGGATGTACAGTTCTAGGGATACCAACCAATTTGTTAAGCATTTGTGCAGTGCCTAGATATGGACACCCAGTTTGTGCCTGAAGTGTCTCAATCCTTAGTGCAAAGGCAGCAATTAATATGCATTCTGTTTGTCTGTTTTCTAGCCCAAAGATTGTCTACTCTGACATTTTTTGCTCTGCTCTGTCAGCCTGAAGCCTAAATTATGAATTTTGAGCCATGTAACTTTTCCTATTAGAGAGAAAACTATCACCAGCCCCTGTGATTTCAGAAGGTCCTGAATGTAATCATCTCCAGTAATTAGATCTAAGGACAGAACACTTGGGAATCTGCAATTCATGAAACTTTCAATATGTTACAAATCATAATTTACCCAGCTTTTAAAATGATGGCATTATCAAATGTGTATTAATTCATTTTAAAGGCCTCACTGGGCCTTTAATTTAAGAAGAGCAACAAAATAATCCATTGCTCACCTGGTGCTCTATCATGGATACTTGCTAAGGGACATTGGGACTTCTTTAGTAACACAGGGAAGCATAATGACAAGAAAGCAAAAGCATTTGAACACAATAATTAGCAGAATTTTCTTATAGATTGGTAACTTTAAATCTGTTAACTCCAGCATCCAAGGTGCAAACTCTACGTGCCTAATGTGGCCTGGGCACTTCCATGAGTACCATCTCCTGTGAAGTCACTGGTGGGTACAACAAGGCACATCTTTGGGGACAATCAGTGTAATGTTGCTCTTTGCTATCAATTCACCTCTTTTTATGAAACTTTGAGAAAGCAATTCCTTCCTCAAAGCTCCTTTGGTCAAGCTTAGCCAGCAGATTCAAAAAGTAAGGAGGGCAGTAGGATCAGATGTGTATGCATTATGCATGAAGTGTCATTGCAAAAGCTGCAATTTTTACAAACTGGATAGTAATAATGAGACAAAAAAAGAGGGCAAAGAATAGGAAAAGTTTGAAGATGTCTTCTGGAAAGCATATCACTCATGTCTTTGTAACTAGAGGGTTATGCTCAGTTTTGGAGAATATCACTTAAGCTCCATGATGATTATCTGAGTCTGCAGACCATTAAGATTTTGGATTTTTTTTTTTTAATACTACAGGATCAAGTGCCTGGAGGTTATACTCTAATCCTATAAACTATGGGGAGAAGGGAGGCTTTTGAACAGATATTGTGAATTCTTTATCTTTTCAGTTCTTGATATAGGAAACAATTTCATTATTTTTAAGGATTTGTCTTGGTAGGAGACAAGAGTTTATAACTCTCAACCATATAATAAATGTTTTTACTCTACACTAACAATATTAACAGAGTAAATAAGAACAATGTATTTAAAGACATTTTTATTTCATATATGTACATATTTCAGAAAATACCTATGTTGTTTTTCAAATAGTTCAATGGAAAACAAATACTAAACAGTAAAACTGATGTTACTGAAGTTCCAAAGAAAGAGAATGGAAATAAATATTGGTGTGAGTTATAGTCCTAAATTATTTTTGCCAATAATAGATTTATTTTTCCCTATCTTCCTGTAAGGTGGATAAGTTGTTTTGGTTTTTTTTTTCAATTCCATTTGTTCATTAAGTTTAGGTCAATGTTTAATACAATGAAAGTCAAGAAATCCTGAGAGAACTGGAGAGAGAGAAAAGCTGGATTTCTCCAATAAATTAAAGAGCAATGGAAGGATGAGATCTATCAACTTAAAATGTGTAACAAGATAGGAACCAAATTTTTTATAAACCTTGTGATAGTTGATGTTGCCTTTATTGAAGAACTTCATGTGACCAAAATGTATCTAGAGAAACATAAATATTGTAAATAAATAAAAGAAGAATTTAATCATAAATAATAAAGGAAAAGTAATAATGATCTGTAATTTTAACTAAATTTTAGATTCTCTGTGAAGAGACCTAAATACAAGCCTAAGAGCCACATTTTTCACTTTTCCAAAACAATGACAATGTACAAACTAAAACCACTGGTAATGCATCCTTTGGCTTTGCAAAATAGAAGAAAAAACTAAAGTATTAAGACTTGTTCATCCAAAATATGGTGCATTTTAATGTTTCATGTTTTGTGCATCAAAATCTCTGCAGAGCTTGCAGGGCAAAGAAATTGACATTTTCAAAGAGGGATTTTCAGAGTTTTTTTAAACAAAACCAGTCTTCTTTCCAACATTTTGAAACAAGCTTCATTATAGATACCTTTAATTAAGATATTTCACATTAAATTAAGTATTTTATTTGTATTTGTCATGGTTTAACTCCTGATGTAATCTCAGCCCCACACAGTCACTTCTTCACTCACTGGTGGGGTGGTGAGGAGAACTGGAAAAGTGATAAAATTCACAGGTTGAGATAAAGAGAGTTTAATAGGTAAAGCAAAAGCAGTGCACACATAAGCAAAGCAAAACAAGGAATTCATGCCCCCCTTCCCATGGTCAGGCAGGTGTCCAGCCATCCCCATGGAAGCATGGCTCCATCACAGGTAACGGTGACTTGGGAAGACAAACACCATCACTCCAGACCTATTATCCATCACTCTCCATTATTCTTCCCCCAGCTTTACACCCCAGCCATGTTGCCATAGAGGATGGTATGGGATCAGCTGGGATCAGCTGACCTGGCTGTGTCCCCTCCCAGCTCCTTGTGAACCCTGGCCTCCTTGCTGGTGGGGTGGGGTGAGAACCACAAAAGGTCTTGGCTCGGTGCAAGCACTGCTCAGTTACACTGAAAACTTCCCTGAATTATCGACACTGTTTTCAGTACAAATCAAAACCACCTACCCGTGAAGCAAATTAACTCCACCCCAGTCAAAACCAGCACAGCATTAGATTTATAGTTTGCTTAATAATGAGAGAAATCATAACCTGAAGGGGAGTTCCTAGAACATAAACAAGTAGCAGCAAAAATCTTGTTTAAAAGATTCTTTCTAAACCTATGACTTCTAAAGTTCAAATCTCCCTTTAGTCTACAGAGATTTTTTTTTTAAATTTATTTACAGGTAATAAGCAAAACTTAAACCAAAAATTCATTATTAATTATTTCCCAGCATGCAAACTGTGATTTACCTAAGTGTAGGAGAGTATTGAAGATCCTAAACTCTAAATGACAGAGAGAGGTTTTAAGTTTTCATGAACACAAAGCAGAAAAAATAATAACATATCAATATTTGTGAAAAACTAAGTAAGTTAAAAACAATTAATGAAGACAATTGTGAGGAAAACTTGTGCAATACTGTGTAATACTTCTTCAATAACTAAAAAATTAATAACTTCAGAACTAAAGAGGCATCAGAAAAGTGAAAAAAGAATGAACGGGAATGTGTCTTGTATCCTTTGACAAGTGGCATAAAGAAAACAAGAAAAAAAAATGAAAAGATGAAAGCTAACCTACTTTAAAAATAGTTATGGAAGCTTGCTCTTCTTTATTTATTTTTTAAGAGTTGTTTAAACTGCTTATTTATAATTGAGCCTTTCAAATACACATGATTTGTTAGAGTAATATGTACTTCAGCTTTGTCTTTCTCCTTCCGTCTTCAGACTGACTGCTATTTGAAGGCCTTATTTTATATGGCTGGACTAATGCTATTGCAAAAATTGCCACCTTTTGAAGGCTGTGATTTCAACCTGCCTGAACAACTGCCACTTTAGCACCACAATAAAAAAAATACCTTTCATACATCAACCCTCTTCCTTTCAGGAGGAATAGTGAAACAAAGCAAAATAAAAAGGCACAACCATCCCTTTTCCCAGAGGAGTCATGCTTTGGGGACATCTCCCTTCTCACCTTCCAGAGTTTCAGAGCTGCTGCAGCACTGCTCCCCCCGAGCATGCCCTGTCCTGCCCCTGGGCTCTGCAGGTATCTGTCACCAAAGCCAACTTCTGTGGGGGTTTCCAACACCCACTCCCATTCCCCACTTGCACTGGGGCTCCTCTTCTGCTCCCCCTGCCCTGCCCAGCTTCCTCTTTTTCCATGGAGCTTCCTCCTTTTCTCTCACTCTCTCCTCACTGGAGGCAGGGGACACTTTCTTCAATAAAATGGTCCCTGCATGAGAACACGTGAAGGGATTGGATGTTTCAGGTGATTCCCTGGAGTGCAGGGTTGCATGTCTACACTGGGGTATGTGCATATCCAAGATATTTGGGTAAAAGTGGTTGTCTTCAGTACTCTCAGATGTCCAGATCATGTCTGCCTAGATCATGTCTGCCTAGCTGCAAGGTTTTGAGTTTATGTTGTAATTACCCAGTCAGAGAACCAATTTTAACTTGGCAAAAGATCCTACATCTCAATTCTTGCTGTTCATACAAAGGTCACTTTTAGAAAATATTCATCAAAATTTCAGTCCCCCTAACCTACAGGAGTAGATGTTTAATTAAGTATTTTTGACTAATAGCCAGCTATCTTCAGCATGGATGTCTACTTTCACTGTCTTGTCTGGTCTAATGGAGATGGTCAGCTGAAGTTATTCCTTGACAGAAAAATTTTTATTTCAACTACTGAGTTCTCTTTCATTTTCCATTCAACTGCATCCTATAAAATTAGGCTAATTCTAAGCTAAAACAGCAAGAACTGTTTTGTGCACATGACAGCTCTTATTTAGCTAATACAAGGTTCTCATCATGTAGAAAAGATCCAGAGGAAAGGAAAGTCTTGAATGGGATGCAGAACTTGATCCTCATCCAGATACAGAGTTGTCCTTGCTACTGTTGACTGGGGGGGGAGTAGAGTAGGGAAACTTGGAGCTGTATTTTTATGCTGAGTTTGTTCTGTAAATAAACAGGATTTCTGTCTCCAGGACCTTACATGTTACAGCATAAGTATACCATTTCTCATTAAAAACATTGTTAGAAGCTGCCTTCAGATGATTGATTTCAGTTATTCTCTCTCCTAGTTCAGACTTCACTTCACTGAAGAACACCAAACATTTCCTACCTACCTGTTGTTTAACGATTTGGACTATAACATTGCAATTTGATTCTATGACATTAATGAAGCGGTCAGGTTTGAGTTCTGCAAGGGTCATAATGTCAGTTACAATTCCTCACTTAATATACCTACAAATCTGAATAAACAGAGCCTGAAGTACAATGAAAAATCCTTTAGAAAAATACATGAGGGTATTTACTTCTTACTTTGCCCAGTAGGCTAGGATGAGCTGCAGTTTGTTGTTATGAAAGTGCTCTGAGGCTTTGCCCTTCTTGCTACAGAGCAGTGTCTTGAACCATCAGCTCCAGCTGATGATCTGTATGCTATGTAACCTGGGGTGGGAGAGGCAGAGCTTCTACAAAGAGAGCCCTGAATGCTGAAGATCTCAGATTTTGTTCCAAAGTTTCACCTGGGAACACATGAAAATGTCAGAAGCATAAACGGGCTTCTCTGGGCTCTTTATCACAGACACAGCATTGCCTTCCCAAGGCCCTTATTTTCTTCTGCCTTGCTCTAGCCACAAGCAGCTGCTGCTGAACAGCAATGCTCACAGGCTTTTGAACTCAAAGGTAAGTCCATCATTCAAGTTGTTCTTCTACAATTAGCAATGGGGTGTACTGGCTGCTCACCCCAAGTCAGGGTTTAAACTATATAAGGCATGCAATGTTTCAGGTTTAGACACGGCAAAGATAAAATTCTTTACTCAGAGGTAATGAGATGGTAATTTGAAAGGAAGTACTTCATTATTATTAGTCAGATAAGGAGAAGAGTCTATCTTAACTCCTTAGGAATTTGTCTAGAAATTCCCAAGCAAAATGTCTAGCAACATGAAATTTCATTTTATTAGTGCAACCTATGGAAAAGCTTGACTTCTTCCTATCCTTCAAAACTTAAGTCTTGTGTTTTAAAGTTTTAGAGAATTGAAGCATCATTTAGCTGGTGAACATCTGAATGGAAGATATGAGGCAGTTTCAAGACAAATATTTTTGAAAATCAGACAGGAGTCAATACTTTTTGAAGCATCAACCCAGCAGCCAAAAGAGTTTAGCACCTGCATCCTTCTGGGGAGGAATTTAAGTATCTGGGTTGTCGCAAATAGCAGGCGCTCATGAAGGTACTTAACAATGAAACATTAGTATCCAGCAGATTTTCATTGCTCTCTTGAGTACTGATATTGCAGTGTTACCATTTCAATGGGAAAAAAGAAACCAAAACAAACCGGAAAATTATACCTAGCCTAAAAATTTCAGATATGGTGCCAAACACGTTAGGAAATCCAGCCCTAGCCATGAGTAGGGCACAGCAGATGTTAAAGTGCTACTGCAGCAGAGGGTTAGTGCAGCTGGGACTGTTCTGGAACATCTGTAAAGCAAAATTCAGAAAAGAAGATTATACTGGTATGTCATCTAATGCAGCTTAAAAATAAATAACTACATAAATAAATAACCTTTTGGGCTCCAAGTCCTTGCTTAGATCCTGAACAAAAGTACCTCTAGCTTTTCTTGTGCATTTCTGTCTCAACACTCCTTCGACAGTCCTTTCATAACAGAGCATTCTGTCCTTTTTTTCTCTTTGCATCAAAAAAAGTATAAAGGAGAAAAATGCAACTATATTTAACTTCAGAACTGTCCATCAGCCACGCACAAGCATAAGTAAGTATTTCAACTAGTAAACCACGCTGCTAGCGCAGGCTGGCAGGGGAGCGCTAACGCACAGTGCAGCGTGATGCTGCGGCGCGGGCAGCCACAGACGGGACTAGAGGCTGCTCGGCCGGCCCTGCCCGTGCCCGGGCCGGGTCCGCCGGTGTGCGCGGCTGTGCCCGCCCGGCCCCGCCCGCGGGGGCTCGTCCCGCACCGTGGGGAGAGCGCCCATCGCCGCACCGGGCCGCAGCGCGCAGCTCGCATCGCGCACCGACGCCCCTAACACCGCCAAAAGTTTCGGCCGCCGGCGTGCGGGGCCGACCCC
>VZTT01057139.1:1159-12684 GCA_013400855.1 Buphagus erythrorhynchus
TGATTCATCTTTTGGTCAGCTCTGAATTGGTCAGTTAGTTGGACTAGATGATTTGTTTAGGTTCCTTCACAAAGAACTATTATTCTACTTCTATTCTATTCTATTCTATTCTATTCTATTCTATTCTATTCTATTCTATTCTATTCCATTTTCTATCCTATTATATTTTTTTTCCTTCAACTTGAGTGTTGAGATACACTTAAACAAATACAGAAGCAAAACATGTCAGGATGGTATTTCTGAAGAGTATTAATTGCCATTTTAAGTGTTTTTTCAAACATTTTGAAAGAAAATATTCTGTTTCTGAAATGACACATTCTTATGTAGAACAGCTTCTGCCTTTTGTTCAGTCTGAGTTTAAGTGTTGATGACTAGAATGTTAATGCAATAATTTACAGTTGCATTATCTTTATGGCTGTGTATTATAATAACTTAATGGAGCAGAAATGCATTGCAGATGGACAGATAAAGACTGCCTGTGAAAATTAGAGAGAGGGGAAGTGGAATGTCTTTGAGTAGAGAGTTTACTGCACTGGAAGCTATATTGGTCCTGAATATTAATGTAGGTAGGAGGTGTTTTTAACCATATTTCTCTCTATATTCCATGTTTCACACAACTTTGCAAAGATACGTGTTAGGTTAAGACAGTATGACAGTTGTGAGTATAAATAAAATGGGGAGTTTTCACTATTTAGTAGTTCACACAGACACAATTATTGATTCCCATTTTTCTTATGTTCAGAAAGATTTTTCCCTTTTTCTTTGGTTGTTTTGTTGTTGTAATTTTTTCTTTTTTCTTACTTGTTTTTGTGGTTTTTTGGTCGTTGTTGTTGTTTGGTTTTGGGGTTTTTGGTTTGTTTGTTTGTTTGTTTGTTTGTTTGTTTTCTCCAAGGTGTGTTGCTGGATCTTCATCTTTTGCTAAGGCATTGACAAGACAGGCAGGTGCAATATCAATTTAACATCATGTCTGCCACTATGCTGCTGTAAAGACTGGACAGAGACTGCTGTCAGTTCTTGGAAGCACCATGTCAGGGAGAAAAGGAAGGGAACATGATGAAATAAAGGTCATAAGTAGCTTTAATAGACTAAATTGGGGTAGAAGACAAAAGGAAAAAAAAATCGTAATAGCTTTAGAGCTATAAGCTCTGTTAGAAATCTCAGATACATGATGAGTTAGTAGACTTGTTATGTTCTCTACACAGAGACATATCTTAAGACAATCTTTACAGGGTAGTAAATGAAGAAAGACCCAGAAGTTAGACAATTTCCACAAAAAAAAAAATCAGTAGAAAAGACTTGTGATAGGAAAGACAAGACACACTTGATTCATGATATTATAGAAATCAAATAGAAAAGAGAATTTAGGCTTCTGAATTTCTCTCCAGCATTCCACTAATTTATATCTCCATGTATTAATTAATTGTTTGTGTAGAAGAGTTGCTACGTTTATTTCCATCAAGTCATGATTTCCTAAGAATTCAAGATCTTCTCAAATCTCCAAGCATATTTCCTTATATTTATGTCGACAGCAAAATCAAATAGTTGTGTAATATATTCACTCTAAAGTTTCTTTTAATAAATATCCCATGAGACCTGTTTCACAGTCACCTTGAGAAGTTTATGGAATTCCCACTGACACTGGTTTTTAGCATTAAATATTAGTCCTTAATAGCCAGCTATTGACTCTAACATCCCCTGGATTGTTCAGTCGTTGGAGAAGGATAAATGGCCATAGGAGATGCATGAGAAGATTTGATTGACTCATGGGCAGTAAGGATGGGTCATTTAAAAGACAAAGAATCATTTGTTATGGCATTCTTATCTATGCCCAGTTTTAATAACTTGTAAACTTCTTCTTACAGCTTAACAACATTAAGTTTTGCACTGAGATTAGGAGAGTATTCACACAAATGCTCTGAGTTTGCTGGTGAAAAAAAAAAGTTATTTTAACTTCTCTTCACGTGACATGTAGTGCACACTCCAGGGCTTGTCTGTGGTTGAAGGTAATCTGAAAGCAGTGGTTTGACAAATTTTCTGTTAGAGAAAACACTTGTCTTACTCGTATGAGCAAATATTTTAATAATTTCAGGAATAGGAAATGAATAAATGTTGAGTGAATTCCACTGCAGAAGCAGAAAGTTACAGAAAAATTAATAATTATAGTAAGGAGTTGTCTTTCCATTAGCAGATATCAGCAATTACTGCTATGGCTAAAGAAAACTCACATATGAATTTTAGGGCTGAGGAACATGTACTCCAAGAAGTATTAAGAGCTGGGCATCATTGGAATGAAATACTTAATTACCTTATAGCAAGTGAATGGTAAAGTCATGTTATTTCTAACAGTGGGACAGATAACCAACTTAGCACAGAGGAAAAATCAGATCTCAGACTTTATTCCTGGAGTTTACTGCACAGGCTAGAGTGCAAATGTCATCAAGATGGATAAAAAATGGCTGCTGAGCTTCCTGGGATACCAAAGGAGAGGAGAGCTGAGGAATTAAAAGGTGTTATGTGAGATTTTGATATTAAGCAGAAAATGACAAACAACCACTTCTATGAATTGAAGGTCTAGGTTAGGTCTTCTGTACAAAGCCTTTGCCCTGCTCTTGATACCAGGAGAAAAAAAAGAAAAATATTGCAAAGAGAACAAAAACCTCTGAGGAACTGGGTTTATTTTTGGTGCAATTTGTCTAATCCAGAAAACAGTCATTAAAGGAACAGCTTTCACCTTCTTGCCAAAAGAAGGTGAAATTCTTATAAGAAGACCACCACACGTATAAGAAAGTTTATTTAGATTTAGAATTCGTCCTGTAAAATTTTCTGGATTGGGTATATTTGGATGATGTAATTAATTAATTAGCAGAAACAACCTTCATTTAAATATATGGTGACCAAACTATTTATAAATAAGAATTAATCTTTTGTATCACTGAAAACACACAGTATTCTCTCTTACTCAGCATAGGTTCAAGTAGCAGAAGAAAGTGAACCAAATTTAGAAAAGAAAACTATAAAATTAAACAACTGCCACAGAGGTTTTCTATCATAATTTTAAAAATACTCTGAGGTTTCTCTGGCATATGAAGGCAGTCTTTAGAGTTTTTTCCAGAGGAATTGTGGTGAACAATTAAATTGTACATCACCTGATCTTTTCTCTTTTTATTATCATATTATTATTACTATTACTATTACTATTATTACTATTACTATTATTTAGCACTATTATTGTATTTTGTTGTATTTTCAGTTATTAAACTGTTCTTATCTCAACATGCAAGTTTTGCTTCAACTCTCCTGCCTATTCCACGTGGGTGGGCAGAAAGAGAAGGGGAGGTTGAGCCAGTGGCTGAAACACCACATGTTTCATCTCCAGCTGGGCTTAAAACCACAACAAATGCAAAAAAGTCAAATGCATCTGTGTGTTATAAACAGCAGCCATAATTAATAGATGGAAGCTGGGGTTTGCTGTGCTGCCAGCTCACTGCTGAGTGCTGCTGTTGGCTGATAAACCCAGCAGCTCCTTCTCACCTCTAGTGAGAGGAAGGATACAAAAGGACAGCTGAAACCCAAAGCTAGAGGTTCTGCTCACTTGCAGTTTTCTGATGGCCTCAGAAAATAGTTGTTCATTCCTGTAGTGATTATTAAAAAAATACATTATTCATTGCAATAGTTTGTTAAGTGAATTCTCTATTTAGCCCTAAAGGTTTTTTATTTGTTTGGGGGTTGTTTGTTTATTTGGGGTGGGTTTTTTGCTTATTTTTATTATTATTTTTTATGATTGTTTGTCTGGGCTTTTTGCACTGTTCATTTTGAGTTTCAGTGCTAAATCCTGTCATATTTTCTATTTCAGAAGGCCATAAAAGACAGCATATAAAAGTATAGAGTGAAGAATGAGAATTAGCTTTATGCAGGGACTGGCTACTCCAGGGCAGAATTCATTAATATCCTTTGTATGATTTTAAGGCCAAACTTGTCTTGAGGCTCAACTATGCAAAGTACTTGAAATCCATGGCAATAAACAATCCATTTCTGCTGTTAAACAAATCTTTTGGAAATATCACTCTATGGTGGCTGACTGGAATAGGGGATTTGGGAATAAGATCCATTTCATCTGTTTGTTGATTTTAAAATATATCTCTCTACAGCTGAGCTGGCTGTTTAGGCTTCCACAATAATCAATGTAGCCTAATCAATAGAGTCAATAGAGTTTAATGTGATTAATTCGGACAAATGAGTTTATTTTAGGGTGAGATACACTTCTCAGATTTCAATTCTGCTGAATTTATTGACTAGTCCCCCACAGACTCAAAAAAGAAACTCAGAGTAATTTGATCAAATGTCTCAACATTGAAGAAATCCATGAGTACTTAAATGAACCCTGGAGTTTGTGATTTGTATATAATCACAGAACTCATAATCTTTCACAGGCAGGTCTTCTGAATTGCAAAGTAAAGACTTCTCCTTTGGAATTGTGCTAGTTCAGGCATGATAAATAATTGACAGAATTCACCACCACCACCCCCACCCCAAAAAAAAAAAAAAAAAAAGGAAAAAAGATATAGGTATTCAATCTCAACAAAAAGAAAAGTCTTCATTAAAAAGCTGAAGGGTATGAGCATCTTACCTTTTACAGAAATATACACTACCCATACAGATTTCCTCAGGAGTACTTAACCTTGACTTATGCATAAATTGAACACTTCTTGGAATACAGAATATGCAACACATCACCACAGGCTATTCCTGCCTACTTCTAGCAGGCATTGCTATTTCATATCAAGGAAAATAGAAATGTCTGTGAGCAGTCTATGCCGAACAGAAGATAGAAATAAGGTTTTTCCAGGGTTATATTCCCAAGATAAAATCTGCTCCTGGTCTCTGTAATTTCTTGGGACAAAGGATGCCACAATATAAGCCACAAAAATATCCTTCTTTTGCCTATTTTATATTATTTTTTTAATATCCCTTTATGCCCTCTGCTTATTACAAGGAACACTCACTCTTGCTGCATTTTCTTTATTTTTTCATATTATTATATGTCAGTTATCTCTTCTTCCAGCTGAAAACTCTCAGTCTCCTTTACCTCCCCTGGCATCTAAATCATTCTGCAACTTTGGTCATGTGCTATCTTTGTCTATACTATTGTTTTTACAGTTTCATTATATTCTTTGCAAAAAAAGAACCAATCCTACAAGGCCTTTCCAAATATATGATTCACTAACTATCAATAATCTAAAGGATAAGTATTTCTTTAGACACTGATTCCAGAGTTCCTAATGGGGAGTCCAGCTTGTGTTAAAATACACTGACCTGGAGGTTCACAGATTTGCAGGTAAGCTGGGGCTGAGCAGGATCTGATCTCTTCCTCCTGAGGCTCAGGCTCCCCAAAACACACCTGGGAAGAGACTGCTTTTCCCAGTTCCTCTCCTGTGAAACTCTGCCATCATAGACCTTGGACAGTGGAGAAACTGCCCAAGTCTATCAGAAGGTCCTTTCAAACCAGATGTGTTAGTTTTGCATGGCCTGGTTTTGGATAGCAGGGGGGGCACAGAGGTGGCTTCTGTGAGAAGCTGCTGGGAGCTTCCACCACATCCAGCAGAGACAATCCCTGATGGCTCTGAAGATGGACTTGCTGCTGGCCAAGGCTGGGCCAGTGAGAGGGGTTGGTGACACCTCTGTGATGGCGTATTTCAGAAGGAAACCAAAGCAAAGGGCACACAGTTTTTGCTTCTAGTCGGTGAGGAGGAGGTGAGAACATGAGAGAAACAACACGGAGACACCAAGGTCAGTGGAGAAGGAGGGAACCAGAGCTGAGATTGCTCTGCAGGCCATGATGAGACCATGGTGATGCAGCTGTGCCCCTGCAGCCCATGGGGATCCACAGGGATGCAGAGATCCACCCACAGCCCATGGGGATCCATGGGGGATGCAGAGATCCACCCACAGCCCATGGGGATCCATGGGGGATGCAGAGATCCACCCACAGCCCATGGGGATCCATGGGGGATGCAGAGATCCACCCACAGCCCATGGGGATCCATGGGGGATGCAGAGATCCATCCACAGTCCATGGGGATCCATAGGAATGCAGGGATCCACCCAGAGCCCATGGGGAAGGTGCCCATGCTGGAGTGGGTGGATTCCTGGAGCAGGCTGTGACCCAGTGGCAGACCTGGTGTAGAGAGAGGGTCCCTGCTCCCAGGGGTAGCAGCCTGTCCTTGGGGGGCTGCACCCCGTGGATGAGCGACTCAGCCACAGCAGTTTTGGGAGGGCTGTGTTCCCCTGGCAGGGACTCACCTTGTGCCAGCTGCAGCAGGGCTGAGGAGAGTGGACCCACGCTGGAGAGGTTCAGGGAGAACTGTCTCCTGTGGGAGGGACCCCATGGCCTGACAAGGGAAGGGCTTCTCTCCCTGAGCCAAGCAAAGAAAATCTTGGGTAATGAACTGACCAAATCCTCATCTCTTGTCACCTGCTCTGTTGGTGGGAAGGAGGGAAGGTTTGGGGGAAGAAGGGTGTTTTAAGGGCTTATTTTTACTTCTCATTATCCTCCTCTGATAAGTAATAAACTCACTTTGTATTTCTAAGATGAGCTTGTTTCACCCTTGGAGTGTTTTCTCCCAGTCCTTATCTCAACTCATGAACCCTTCATTCATTTTTTTTCTCTCCTCTGCACAGCTGTAGCACGGGAGGGTGAATGAGTGGCTGTTGTGGGTGCCTGGTGTTTGGCCAGTGTCAAACCACAACAACAGCTTTCATAAGAGGATCTACTTCTCTGAGTGCATGAAAGACTAAAGAGAAGAGCTGCAGAGTTTCCTTGATTTACTCTTAGCACAAGGACCAGAACTACTCCTGAGTTTATCAAACTAATTAATAAAATCTATACATTGGATTCCCTTTTCAAGGAGTCTCAGAATTGTTCAGCATAGTTAGTGGAAAACACATCCTTTGAGGTCTCCCTGGACTCAGTTTCCAATAACTGAGTATTTTCTTTAGTTTAAGACACAAGTATTTTCATATGCTGTTTTCTATCCCTTGGCTCCTCAGCTCTTTCTTGTACTTTTACATTTCTGCTTTTTCTTAGAAAAGCTGTTGACAGCAGTGCCATATCTGTTGCAAAACTTGCTGTCCCACCCATGTAGAATGTGGCAGGGATGGGCGCAGCTCCAGAATTTGTTGTCTATTCCTATTACAAAATGGAGTGTTAAACTGCTGCTTACAACATTAATCATAACTGTTACCCTGCCATGTAATCTGAAATATTTATCCTGAATTTTATAAGAAAGATGAAGAAGTGTAAAGTAGACATAAAAGCCAGCCATAGCTTGGCTTCCAAAATGCCAGTTTTCTGTTGTGAATTTCAGGCAATTTCTACTGACTTTACTGAAAGAACATCTATTCAAACAGAAAGAATTTTGGTGTCACCTTTTGTGTGAAACAAAATGTGAAACCTAATAATTATTTTATAAGTAGAAAAAAAAATATTTTTCTTCTCAATATCATCTTCATCATTTACTTCAGTGAAAATTCCTCCTGAAGTGTTTAACTCTGTGTTTTCTCCATTAAACTCATTTCATATATGCCATCTCTAACTCCTTAGCATGTATCCACATGATATGCCACAGTCCTTCATAAGAAATTCCACTCAACCTGCCCCCCCATACCTCCTGGTTACTTATTTCTCTGTTTTTCTGACTTCTTTTGAGATTTCTTCAGAGGATCTGGGATGAATCATTCAAAACCTCTCTGAGTATGCTCTCAGGTGCATGGTGCAGTTTTTGGGGTGTCCTATGCAAGGCCAGGAGTTGGACGTGAGGATCCTTGTGGGTCCCTTCCAACTCAGAATATTCCACACCTTTATGATTCTATGAAGTGTCACTCAAGAGTAACCTTGGTGGAAGCAGACACAATATGCTCCTATCAGAGAACATAATCATGCCATTAAAGTGTTTAGAAGCCATTCCTGCAGACTTAGTTTGACACTATGTCCATTCATCCTCCTCTCCTTTAGCATTCCTGTATTATAATTGCCATAGCTAACAATGAGCAATTGGGAGACAAAACCTTTCTCTGACATTGAAATTCTGAAGAAAGGAGACAGCAGCAGTGAGCAGTAATTGCATGCTTTCCCTCTTTTCCCTGCATTTTATTTTTGTTTTTACCTTGAAATATCTTAATTGTCCATCTGATAATTTCACAACAGCTGACATCTTCTGTTTAAGTGAGACACACTCTTGATCTTTGCTGGGAAGAGTGGTTTGAAAGCACACCAAAAATAAAAAGGATCAGAGGATGGATTGCCATGCCAGCATACGTTTGTTTTCAGCTCTCATTTATGGCCCTTCTTGATCCAGCTTCAGTTTGGGGGAGGGAAAAGGGTGTAGCACTGCTTTAAAAGCCATAACCTTTGGAATTAAAATGAGTTCTCAGCACAAACTGAGCAATAAAAAAGCAATCATATCACCAGGCTGCTGGCCCTTATTATTTTAGCATCAGTGTGATGGGCTTTAAAAGCTTTAGACATGCTGGGAAAGTTAAATACACATGTTCCATTTAAAACTGACCAGCATTTAAATACGTAGACACCTGCCATGACAAGCAGTCAAGGGATTGCTCTTTCATTTTATAAATGGAATAAAACTGCTCAGTAGAATGGCATGACATCTGTGTGGATATTTGTTTAGTTGCTACTGGTGTACTTAATGTGAGGGATTTAGAGTATTAGTCTCAGACAGCATTCTGCAAGCTCCACTTCCCCACAGTGACTTCTCTATTCAGTGCAAGATTTAAGTAGTTGAACAAAGTGATCCTTTTGTCTAGAATAAAATAAAGAAGTGTGTAGGGGTGAGGTGGCTTGTCTTCTCATTTTCCCTTCCTGCACAAAAACTGTTATGTTTGCTCTCAGCAGGAGCCATACAATGCATGCACTCTCAAGATGCTGGCACTAAGGGGGTTGGGGGGGAAGAAGGAGATGGTTTTGTTCTCTGGGCAAATGGAACAAAAGTTCTGTTTATCTGAGGGTTTGAACAGAAACACTTGTCTCTAATTAATTTTGGGGTGGTTTAATCCTGTTAAATATTTATATTGGGATTAATGTTGAACTGAAAACATGCATTTCATTGAATCAAGTAAACACTGAAAATACCAGGACTAAGTATTCAGATTTTCGAGGTGCTTCCTTTCTTGAATTCACACACAATCACAATGTCCACCCTGCCCTGTCCCCCAGAGTTTGAATTTCAGCATATTTTCAGCTCTCCCAAGTGTGCCTAGGGATGAAGAGATGTTGAACTTACTGCATGCTGAAAGTGTTTCGCTCCTGGCTAGATTTCCCCCCATGATGGAATGAAAACACAAACAGAATAATATAGATTTCTGCCAGTTGCAAGAATTATTACAGATACCTCCTTCTGTCCTTTTCCATGTGGGTTTTTTCCCCCTGTTCATTCTTTCTTCGTCACTAATGCAAAAAAATTGTTGTGCATAGTTTTTGGGACTGATACTTGTTTTTTTTTTGCACAACTTTCCTCATTTCAGTATCTTGATGTTAGCTCTTCTTTCCCATTCATCTTTTATTTACAGTTATTTATGCTGGAGATGAAAAACTATAACACTGAAGGAATAGAGTCATTTACACTTGAGGACTGTAATCTGCTTTTAATTAACCCAGAAGAATAATTTGTCAGTGTCTCATTTCTGACCGTCTGTAGAAGATATTGCCTTTATCCCTTTTTAAAGTAATAAAACCATAAAAGTGAATTTGAGTGATCTTTTTTCCCATTGCTTTTCTTCCTCTTCCACTCTGATAAAAAAAAACCTCTCTGTAAAAACACCATTTTCACATTGCTGCTACAATCCAAAAGTGAAAAAATCCAAACAAAAGATCCTCTTTGTGTTGTGTGTTGCTATTAGGGTAATTTAAAGAAGCAAAAACCACAGAGACTGAATCAACCCTATGTCTTTAAATCCACTTTTGTATTCAGGGAGTGTTATATAGTAGAAATGTGAAGATAAGTGATTGTGCTTGATTTTGATGCTTCTAGACAATATTTTTCATGTCATAAAAGAAAAACAGTGCTTCTTTAAACTCCATGGATCCTTTCTAAGAGTGTAACTCCCTGCACTGACTTTTATCTCTTAGAAAGGGATATGTAGAATTTATATTAAAAATAAATTCTAGAACTGTCTGACAAAGACAAAGAACCAAAACTGTGAGAAATATTAAAAGAAAAGAACTCTATTATGTACATACTTGTCCATTAGTTGAGTACCTGATCATCCCTCAAGATTAATGTTTTAATGATACGTGAAGGAATATTTAAGAGACAGAGAATTAAGAACAAAAAAGCTTGATTTCATTACAGATTTAGTTAGGGAAAGCTGTGTGAGTGCTGGAATACCTGATACTACACTGTCCCTACACACTCTGTTAGGACTTTGTGGCAGTTTTCCACTCTTCCCTGTGTCACCTGAGAGCCCATAATAGGAATGAGAGATGAGATGACATCAGAGCTCCCGAGCTGCTGGTGCTGCCTTGGAGACCTTCTGGACATTTTAATCTGTTTCCTCAGTATGAAAACTTGAATGGAAGCAAAAATCATTCTCTAGCTCATAATTGTCAGTGAATCCAAGCTACAAGAATCATTGAATCCTTGGAAGCTACAGAAGAGTTGAGAGCATCCAGCAAGGGTCAGGTAAGCCCTGAAGTGAGGCAGGCATCAGGTGAATTTCTGAGGGCAAGGAAAGTCAATGGAAGGGCAAAAGTGTCAACAGGGTACAGCAGGAAGCTGCCTTAATCTGTACCCTCCTTTCCTGTGTTCTCCCCAACCACTCTCACTTCTGATCCATGTTTGGGTTTTTTTCAAGTTTCATCTTTGTTTTGATAACACACAAATAATGAAAAAATATAGCATGGCTCTCTGGGTTTTTATCTGGCTATTTGACTTTACTGACCACAAATTATTTTTGATAAATCTTTTTTGTCTCATCTGGGACTAAGCTATTCTAGGAATAGAGCAACAAAGTTTTTCCTCTTAAGTTTTCTGGCTAGGATCTAATGACAACAGAAATGTAAATGAAAACTTCAAAGTCCTTTATGGGGCTTCTTTAGGTGTGAACTTGCAAATACTGTGAGAATAATATTTCCTTTCTGAGGAAGCAGGGGAAAATTATATCAATATGAGTTATTGGAACACACATTTAACATTTTCTGGAACACAAGTGCTTTGATACTGGCTTGAAGGATACATATATTAATATTTTAGCCAAAAAAAGTGCAGTAATAATTAGTTACTGGTCAGTTACTGTGTTGGCTCTGACTGGGATGGAGTTAACTTTCCCCATGGCAGCCTCCCCAGAGCTGTGCTGGGTGTTGGTGGGTACAGAGGTGCTGGTGGCACTGCAGTGTTTTGGCTCCTGCTGAGCAGAGCTGGCACAGCACCAGAGCTGTCTCTCCAACCCCAATCTCCTCCTAAAAACCTACAGGCTGAGGGTGAGCAATCTGCTGAGAGGGGACAGAGCCAGGA
>VZTT01057140.1:3688-21967 GCA_013400855.1 Buphagus erythrorhynchus
TACATAAGCAGGAACAGGAGAGGTGTCTTAAAAAGGTGGGTGCTCCTGAAATGAGCAGGCACTGAAAAAAGAGACAGTCTGCTTAAATTAAACCAAGTAACCTAAGGGCTCTGGCTACTCTCCCATTTTTACAGCACATGCAAAAATCAAGTTAGGAAGAAGTTTCTTCCTTCAGCAACTTAAAAAATAGATTGAAATTCCAATTCTTCTGTCCCAAAAGCATGGCAATATTTTCTCTCTCTATTGATTATCAGTCCACTTCTGTTGAAAACAGTCCTGACTAAGATCAAAATCACTTTGAAAAGATGACTTTAAACCTGATAAAGTACCAGCACCACTGCACTATGCTATCAGATGGGTATTTTTGGAAAATGAAAGTAAATCAATATTAATAATATAAACCAGAAATTGATTGATTTTGCCATTAAAATATGTAATGGTGAAAGAGCTCATATCTAATTATTTCTGTTAAAGTCTGTAAGTAACATATTAATTAAACTGGATACATGAAAATATTTGAAGACATTTGTAAGACTTACTTGGGTCAACCAATTTTTAAAAGCAAAAGTTCTGCCATTAATAAACTGCAGAAAGATAGGAGCTGTTAAGCAATAAGAATAAAAGTCACACGAGAGGATGACTATGAGAAATTTGAAAAAAAAAAGAATTTGCAGTCTTCATCATTCTCTGTCTCTTACACTCTAATAAGTTAACTTGTACTGACTGGTAAGAGAGGCAATAAAAACTGATAATTCTTTAAATGACACTAATTCCAGGATGTATGCAAAGCCTCACCAATGCCTTAGCATCTATCAAGGACATATTAAATAACTCAAGATAGTGGATTAATATTGTGTAACCATCTTCAGAAATACTAAACCATCCATTCCAACATCCTTACTAGCATTGATCATGGACCATTGAATCTTTATTTTATGTTCATTTCCTTTCATTTGCTTTATTTTACACTGGGGAATATTTGCATTTGTACTACATTTCTGTTTCACATCAAACACACTCTAAAATTCCTACCTGCCTTAATGCAATAGTAACATTGGTAGCCAGTTATTGTCTTTGATATCTATGCTCATACCGCACTCCACCCAACAGAGAGACTGAAATAGCAAAAAAAAGGGGAAAAAAATTGAAAGGAAAATGAAGACCCAAAAGAGGCCAGTGATCTGATAACAAAACCTAGATGGTAATAACAAATTAGTAAATTTGGAAATTAACATCTAATATATGTCAATAAAGCCCAAGTAATGGCTTAAAAAAAAAAGTTAACGAAAGCTCCACCAACAAAATGAGGAATTAGAAAGCACATTAAAGCAATCAGTAAATCATTTTGAAAAAGAATCAAAATCACTATACAGAACTGAAAACCACTAAGTCAATCCTTATTGTCAAGCCTAATGTGATCCAATGTAGTGTAGTGAGGGAATAGGAAGGAAGTGTCTACACCACATGTTGAATTAAAGGGAATCAACCAGCCATTTACTTTCATTTATTTAGTAACCTTCGTGATGAGATCATCAAATATATTGTCTCCTCAGGAATCATAGAAGGCTGGTATCTTGCTCTCCTTCTTCTATCCCTCCCTTTCTGACCTAATTTTTTTCCATCAGACTACTTGACCACTTAAATGCATGGGACATTTTAGGGGAAAGATGTTTTTGCTTCCTACCAGAAGAAAAACATACTAAGATATTATGCTAACATTAATTTTAAGTCACTCGGAAGGATTCACTAATGGAATTCAGAAGATTACAGTATCATATTCTTAAGGAGTAGTGCTCACAGCAGGCTATGTTAACTGAGACCGATAGGAAATCATTTGACTGCAAATGGTAAGTAAAAGGAAAAATGTTTCCTGTTCCACAAAAGCAAAATCAAACAAGAAAAACATATTGATGGCAACACTTTACCTATAAACCTAGAGATCACTGTATTAAACAGAGAGGACTTCTCTTGTTGCTTGTTTTAGTAGGCAAGTCATCTGCTGTAAGAGCAATTTGTTGTCAAAGGTGGTTCAGATAAACTCTGCTCCTGTTTCTTGTATCTCACTTCCATGATGGAAACCTGAAACAACAGCCCTACCTGTAGATATTTATTCTGTAGAACACCCAAAGGAAGTTGAAAAGGATGGCACGATGGGTAAGACTCGTGTTTCCAAAGGCAGTTAGGATAACCAAAAAATCCATAGAACACAAGCACCTGAGTGACTCCATGGCTCACTGTTCACTGGCTTACAGGATCCCTGATCCATGCTGTCTATAAACGACTTGGTAAGTTTGCATGAGCATGCAGAAATCCTTTGTTTGGTCACTGTAGCCTCCTAGCACAGTTCTCTGTCTAGGCAACACTGCCTCATTCTGGCTAGTTCTGAATTAATTTGAATATTGCCATAGGGCTTTGTAAAGAGTCATATTTATACATTGAAAGCAACAAATGAAGTAAGTGCTTTTAGCTTTGGAGTTTCCTTCACCTACTTCAAATCTGCTGGAGTTTATATGTATTTAATAGCCTAAAATTATTTTTCCCAGCTGTAGAAGCTGGTCCAATAGTAGATACTACCACACTTTACAAATCTTGACTATACTATACCAACACATTGTGGTACGAATATTACTACTGAGACAGTAGTTTCCCTGCTTGGGTGTACACACAGTGTAAAAGTAAATTTGCACTTCTAATACTCATACTCCCAGAATGTTTGAGATGATATATTCATTGAAATATGAAAGAGATATCTCATACAAGGGATTTTCNTTATCAAAGAAAGTCAAAATATAATTATGTTAAGTGTAAAATTTCCAGTTAGTGATAGCTGAGGCATACATTATCTAAAACACTATATTACTTTTTTCTGTTCCAAGTTGTCTGTTAAAGATTTTTAGTCCCTATGAATTTATTTCTTGTTTTCATTGTATATGTAAACAGAACATGTACTAAATTTCAGTACATGGGGAGATTTGCAGACAATTTACTCTGACAATTCACAGTTTGCAGAGTGCAGCTGTTTGCTAAATCATATAAGTTTGCTTCTGCTCTCTAAACAGATTCATATTTTTTAAATGTGGAAATAACAAATAATGCTTAGCCGGTAAAAATAAAAAAAAAAATAATACTCTTTAGATGATTTCTGATTCCCTTCTTCCTCTCATATTCATGCAACAAAAGCTGTTTGAGTAAACATTCACAAATACTAAAATGGAAGGGCATAGGCAGACAGGAAGAATGGCTTTTCAATTGGTTGCTTAAAAGTCTTCCATTAGGTGTCAGCTTCTTACATTTCCAAACATTATATCCCACAATAATGAATAAAAGACTTCCTAGTAAAAGGAAGGCTTTTTATTATGAGCATTATGAGTGCCTACTCAAGACTAAGGTTAATTTTGTGCCTTGCATGAGCACTTTGGCTTGCAGATAGAGAGTTTGATTTAGGAATGGGTCACACTCCACAGACATGAAATATCCATCTGTTGTGTGAACAGTCATAGTTTAGAGTGAATGGAATTTCTCAGATCAGAGGAATGTAACTGAGTATTTTGTGATACTCGATCTCNCTGGTTCACTACTTGGTTCCATGATAACAGTAATAAGGCCTCAAATGAAAGTTATAGATTATAAAAAGATAATAAACATACTACTGGATATAATAATAAATATTATAAAAATAATACCACCAGTTAAAAATGCATCATAAAATTACTGAAAGTTTGTACCAAGCATCTCTAAAGGAAGGAANAGTGCAGCTGTTTGCTAAATCATATAAGTTTGCTTCTGCTCTCTAAACAGATTCATATTTTTTAAATGTGGAAATAACAAATAATGCTTAGCCGGTAAAAATAAAAAAAAAAATAATACTCTTTAGATGATTTCTGATTCCCTTCTTCCTCTCATATTCATGCAACAAAAGCTGTTTGAGTAAACATTCACAAATACTAAAATGGAAGGGCATAGGCAGACAGGAAGAATGGCTTTTCAATTGGTTGCTTAAAAGTCTTCCATTAGGTGTCAGCTTCTTACATTTCCAAACATTATATCCCACAATAATGAATAAAAGACTTCCTAGTAAAAGGAAGGCTTTTTATTATGAGCATTATGAGTGCCTACTCAAGACTAAGGTTAATTTTGTGCCTTGCATGAGCACTTTGGCTTGCAGATAGAGAGTTTGATTTAGGAATGGGTCACACTCCACAGACATGAAATATCCATCTGTTGTGTGAACAGTCATAGTTTAGAGTGAATGGAATTTCTCAGATCAGAGGAATGTAACTGAGTATTTTGTGATACTCGATCTCTCCTCCACCTGTGGAATCCTATTGAAGCAGCTCTACTTTTAAGACATTTATCAGAATGCTAATTGGAAAAATGACTTCATTGTGTGAGTCATAGAGTCACCTCTGTGGACCTCATTAGGTTTAAATGAGCAGACTGAAGGCCAGAGCAATCATTCTGAGCACAGCCATATGTTGGTGAAGAAACTCTCAGAAACAGGCTCGTGGCCAATTTTGGGTACTTACAAATGACTAGATGGAGGTCTTGGTGGCAGGAAACACACTGGAAACACTGACATATGTAGCATGTTCACTTTCACAACAAAGGACAATTTAAAAAAAAATCTTTTAAAATAGCAGATTCACTAGCTGGTAGGTTTTTAAATAGCTTGCAGCTTTTGAGTTGGGACTCAATGATATTTTTAGGTGGTGTTAGAACATACTTGAGTGTAGCTGTGGGGCTCTTTGCAGGACACTCCATAGCTCTGGTTTGAAGTCCTTTGGAACAAAAAACTTTTTGGTGGCAAATGAAGTCATTCCAGCCTGACTCTGAAAATTAGCAAAGACAGCAAAATTAACTAATTGGTTTGAAAATGGCTGAGTCTGTGACTTTCTGTGAGAATATAAGCTATATTTGTGGAGCTGCTTTTTACCTACATTTGAGAATTAGGTAAATCTGCATGAGAGCTTTAGTAGAAAATGGAAACAACTCTGTCCCTCACAGTAGCTAAGAAGTAATCTCCAGCAGCAGAAGTAATACAAAGAGAATGACATATTCTACCATTAATTTAATTTTTTTAACCTGAAAGATTCTGCTGTTAGGATATCCAGACTCAGAAGTGCGGAGAAAAATATTATTGAAATATATCTCATAGTAAGAAATCTTATCAGAACAAGTAAATGGAAGGAACATGGGATACTTATCTTCTTCTTATGTCATCTAAATATAATATAAATTTGCAATGAGGCATAAGGTGACTTACAAAGCTTGATTAGCAAACAAGGAATTAAACTCTGTATACTTTTTCAGAGGATAATAATAAGTAATATAGTCATTAAAATATATCAAAAAACCTCCCCCAAAACAAAACTATTGAAATACAAGGTTTCTATGATTACAGCTACATCTTACCTTAAACATATCTAATTTGAAGCTATAGATCAAGGTATTTCTGAGGGTGTGAAACTCTCGATAGACTGACGTTTATGAAATTTATGTCAACTACTCATATATGTCTGAATTTCTGAAAAGTACACATTTTGCTTCTTTTCCCAGTTGCTGTGCACACAGTCCTTTTTCTATCTGACCTCAAAATGAACAAGAATGAAGAAAACATTTTTAAAAACTGACAGCTGGCTACAACTAGGCAGAAATAAAACAAGAAGCTTTTAAAAACCAACCAACTATCAAAAAGAAGTTGGTAGTTGAAAATCTTGACAATGTCATCATCATTTGAGAAACTGAATTGTATCTCTACTCAACCCCACCTTCCACATGATGAAAGATAAATCTAAGACATGGCCTTAAGGTATCAAGCCCTCCAAAACACTGTCCATGTAAGTTATGTTCTTCCAACAGGTATATTTTTATTACTCTTTGTGTCATAATTGGATTAGAGACGAACAGCATTTCACAAAAATGGCCATAAAATCTTATGCTCCCATACAAAAAGCTACCAAGTCTCAACTTGTTTGTAACAAAACAAGAGGATAAAAAATGAGGAATTAAAACACATTGGCTCTTGTGAAAGCTCTCACATCCAACAAACACATGGGCCTTTTCCCATGTACTCACCCAAGAGACAGAAAATATGCCCCTAAAGCACAGAACTTAGTTTACAACACATGCAGTAACCTGGCTATCTGCATCAAAACACCTAAAATTTAGGGGTTCCCACCCTGGATTCATTTATAGATTTGGGATTCACAAGGCCATCTAGTCTTTATTTTATTAAAGTTCTATTCAGAAATTCTAAATATCTATCAATTTGCATATCACTTTTAAGGATATTTCCTATTAATGTGGTTGGATGTAAATGTAGATACTGCTATGTCACCAATATGACTAATCATTATTACCCAGCCAAGTATACCTTTCTAGTCATATTCATCTTTAAAGAGGTATCACAACTAAATCTTCAAAGCAAAAAGTTGTCATCTGAAAATTCTTTCTTCCTTTCTTTGAAGTCCCTTTGCACTTAGAGGCACTGCCTATGGAATATAATCTGGCATGCACAGCTGCCTTCACTCTGAATGTTTCCAATTCTGAGCTTTTTCTAGAAAGCCAACCAAGGAACAAACAGCACTGAAGTTTATGTGAACCAATTATTCTCTGTGTCAGCACTACAGCGTTATGGTGGTATAATTCACTAAACCACAGCTTATGCAATCCCTGTGGATAAACAAACTCTGTGCTTGGTGTACCCACAAATTCCTTGTTCTTCCTCCCAGTGTCTAACTTCATGTCCATCCTTAAATTATTAACTCCCAGAGCAACATCTCCTTCTTTGAAAATAATAAAACTATCTGCCAATTGTTGTTACCATGTAAGAAATTAATTTTTCATAATCACATTAAAAAATGTAAATATCTGCATGGTAAAATTCTGCTATTATTAATTAAACACTTTGATTCAAGAACAGTGCTGTCTTCTCTAGAAATTAATATCCATATTTAATTTTAATATTTAACAATTCCTTTCAGTAATCAGCAGAATTCATGGAAAAACTTGATTGTCTACACACAGCTGATTACTGGTATGGCTTGTAGTTTATTTACTTCCATAAAATGGAACTGTGGTTTCAGCATTTTAAAACACAGGTTCATGTATGTTCAATATTTTTTTCAGTTACAATATTTGCCAGTATTTCCTCCAATTACAATAACACATTCCAACTGCCTTTTCATAAAGCTTTTTTTCTCATTTATCTTTTTTTTGTCTGCTTGGCAAGAAATATCCATAATGATGACTCTTTTCCTAACCTTTTATTATCCAACAGGATAAAAAGCAACATCAAACACTGTCTTCTCTGAGGCATGGCTTAAATTATTTGTTCCTCAGCCTACGTCACAGATAACAATCCAGAAGGTACTTTTCAGTTTATTGATTAGACTGCTGGTAAGTTTGTATTTTTCTGAATAAGCCTCTGCTCAGTGCACTGCCTCTGTACTTCCAGCTGTTTATACTTCCAACACTCCATTCTGGTTTGGACACTCCTGTTCAAAGCTCGTGAACTAAATGAAAGCTTCCATTCCATGGAGCAATAAGACTTCCCACAAAGTGGATCAACTGTTAGAGACCAGCCTTTGCAAATATTTGGGCAAGTCTTGCACTGCATCAGATACAGAGAACAATACACACACACACGAGTGAACTCTTGTCTCTGATTGGAAGTTTTTTCCAGCCTGATCACCATTTCTACCAAATTTAAACAAATAAGGAAATGGAACGTAAGAAGCTAGAAAGACACGCACCACTGAGAAAATTAAACAGTTCTTCCTGAATTGCTAATTTTTTTCATATAACATATGCTATTTTAATTCATTATTAGTTATGTTGTTAAATTGACTGGAAATATATCATTACACCTTAATAACCCTATTGTAAGTGCAAAGTACATCTTTAACTGGGAACTTACAAAAGATGCTTCTACAATGCAATACTGACATAGGTTATAGTCTTCTTGTGTATTTCAAGTGTTCATAACATTTATAAATATCTGCCAATTAAGAACTGATAAAATAAGACTTTGATAAATAAAATGTAATTCTTTTTCAGTGTTTCACAGATCATACTATATGCCAAATGAAGTTCTTCTGCATAACCTTGGCCACATGTTTTCAAACTTAATAGAGTTAATTTTCCCCACTTAATAACTATTTTGAGTCTGGTAGTGCAACCTACTTCACTGATGGTGAATTTCTTCCTGGCACACAAATACTACTACTAGTATTGAGGTATATTTTTTCCTCTTCTCTGTCTTCCTGCTGCCTACAGAAGAGCCATACAGCATGCATGCAAATTAATCGGTGGGAGATAATTCCAGTTCACCCACTTTAAATTAACATCAGGAAATAAAGAAGTTCAGCACTGAAAGCTCTAGGGCTTACAGAGCATTACCACAAAACATATTTTTCTGCATGTATTGTTTAACTGCTATTTTGGATTATTTTTTAGTTAGGTTTAATTACATAATAATAGTTGTATTTATGTAACAATATAGATTTCAAAACTCACGGGAAAAAACTTGCTGTACTTACTAAAAAGTGTTTTGCAAGATTCCCTTTCTCTATTTTATTGTTTCCACACTATGGAAGGGCCCCCAATCCATATCCATTTCCTCTGCTAGTGTCAGCTGGTGCACATCCAGGCCTGCGGTGGGGGCGGTTTGGTCTCGGCTCCCCGGCTGGCTGCTGAACCTCGCTCCTCGCACCTCGTCTCCCACAGCTCACTGCTTCACCCGGCTGCTGTGCCCTTCCTGAGGCTGCAGTGGCAATTCCCAGCTCTGGCCATATCTTCTCAGCCAAGCCAAGCCAGCACCAAGCCTGTCCCCCCATCTCCACCCCCCAACAGCAGCCGTCAGTATTTCTTTGGCAGAGCAAGGCTTGGCCAGCTCTGCGCTCTGGAGCTACGGCACGGGGCTGGGGCTGGCCTGGTCAGCTGTGAAATTCCACTGAAACCAAGGGAAAGATTTCTTCTGTCGAGAGGAAAGCATGCAGAAGGCCTGTCAGGATTGGGATCTCACGTACTACTCATGAGTGGAAGAAGGAAAATGGAAATCTTTTCAATGAGCCTGTTTGCTTTGTAATATAAAACCATGTAATGAAAGAACATTCACATCATTGTAATTTTCTAATGTTTTATACTTCAGTCATATTTTTCATAGCAGTTTCTCAGATTTATCCATTTCAATTTTTTATGTTCTTTCTGTTGTTGTTGTTGCCTGTTTATTATTGGCATATATTTTTAGTATTTTTCCTTTGGATTTTTTTTTTAAATTGACAGGATTTCATTTCTGTTTGTTAAAGAGAACCAGCTGTTTTCTTCAAAGATAATTTTCTGAAGCTGTTGTGTGTCATAATTACACTGCAATTACACAGCAATATCCATAAAAGCAGATGAGGATTCTATGTGTCCTTCTGACTCATTAGAAGTTGCAAAAATGATGGATGCAGTCTTTCCTAGCTTGACTATTGCCCTCTGTTGGCAAACCCAAGTCCTGTCGTATCAAGAAAGAACTAAGGCAAGAAATAGCACAATCTTTAACAGAAGATAAATTTCAGTTTTGGTGATAGGAACACTGAGATAATGCTGAAGCTGGGTAGTATTTTCTAGGTGCATTTTATGGAGAACACTTTGAGTGATTTTTTTAATGCTTGTTTTAATCAGTATTATATACATTTTGCACACTTTCTGATAAATTATTTCTTTTCTCATGTAGTCAAATTACTTGAGCAATTATTCTCTTTTCGGTTAAGTCTCACCTTCATGTAGTTTCCTTGCAAAATCCTTCAAACAATTTCTTGTTCTGAAAGATATGGTCAAATTCTATTCAGTTTTGTTTGTTCAGATGTTCCAACACAAATAAGTTGAGAGAAGTCAAAATATGCTCATATGGCTTTGGAATACCTTAGATCTTCATGTTCTGACTGTGGAGAAAAAAAACCAAACAAACCAGAGAGCTGCTTTTTTAACTCAAATCAAAGCGGACCAAACCAAATTCCCTCTGAATCAGCACACCAAAAATATTTTCATTCTGGAATGAGTTCTCAAATATTTAAGATGACAAAAGAGAACAATGAGGATGGGAAGGGTGTGATTTGAATGGTGAGATTTTGGGGAAGTGTGGGGGGAGGAGGGGTTACTTGGTTCTTTTTGCATTAAATATTGAATCAGGTGAGCTATTTAGTTTTGTTCGTTCATTTCTGGTTAGGGTTTAGCGTGGTCACTTCATGATGAGCCTAAGCTAAGGTAAAGGGTCAGTGGGCTTCTGGCACTGATTTTCAATGGACTGTTGTGCACTCCTGTCAGAGCAGTCACTGAAGTCTTGATTTGCAAAAGATTGCAGCTAGGGCAGAACTTCAGAAAACAAATAAATTACATTAAAATCCTGCAAAGTTTTATAAGAGCTGAAAATCAGGAGAGACCTATCAGCACACGGATTTCTCCTGGCTCTGCTAGATCCTGATATAGTTTCAAAACACTTTAGTATGGGCAATAGGGAGTAGTCTGGTTTTTTGGTTAACTGCTCAACTAAAACTTACAAGGTGATTACTAGTCCTCTAGTGACTTTCAGCAAACAGACCATGTTTAAACAGCAGAGTTAAACAAAACTCAGATTAGGGAGTCTATTCTGGAAAGAATAGCAGTGGGAAATGAACAGGTTTTATTTTCAATTGTCTTTCTAGCTGTCATATCATCTATAATGTATATCTCAGTTTGCAGAATTTTTAGATGCTCAGAATTTGAGTGTTTCCTTTAATGCCAGACAAAGACGAGATTTTTTTTTAAGGCTAACACAAGGACAGGAATAAATTTTCTAATGTTCATGTTTTTTCAGTTCTGATAACTAATGCAACTTGAGTGAAGCTTCCTAGGTCAGTGACTTGTTTTGCATCACCAACTTGACCAAAAATTATTTTATATTGTCTATTCCCTCTCTTTTCAGCAACAATTCATTAATATATCCAAGATCTTTTTCTCCAAGAAATTACACTTGCACATCAAGACACTGTGAATGTAATAAAAACCTACACCAAGGAAAATGGATATATGCAAAGGCACCATTTGTAAAATGAGGAACCATCTGTCTGTCCACTGCAAATGCAATATAAATTTTGAGTTTCTGTGTAGGACAGTAGTTCTTTCAATAAATAACACAATTGCATAATTGCAAGACTTCCAGCTTTTCCTCCATCCAGTGATTGCTGACTGAACTGTGTTGATTAGCTTTCAGTACAAGGCTTGACAGTGGCTCTGCAATCATTCTGCACAGCTCATACCAAGCAGCTTTTTAATTTGTAACAAGAAATACCTGCTGAAGTGTATTGTTGGAGTCACAGCTTTTGAATAAATGCTGGTCTTGTAGAACACATCACTTTTAATGCCAAGCATATATTTTCCACAGTTCCTTTGTATTTTTCTTCCACTATCACTTTTCATTCAATATTTAGAGAGGTTTTTCTTTAACTCAATTATTTACAGCAACAAGATAAAAACCCCTCCACAATTACCCCTGTTTTGTTAAATTGTGAAACAGTACATTTAGCAATCCCGTCAAATCTGTAGTAGGGAAAGTCAGCTCTTTCCCAGCTTGGTTTATATATTTTTGCTATCTAGCAATAGGGAGGAAATTAGAATTCAGCTAACAAAGAAAAGTTTTTAAATATTGCAGAGACCACAAGCACAAAACCCACAAAAAATTTGTATTTTTGTATATGTAACTCAGACAAAATATGCAGCAGTTAAAGCTCATACTTTTCACTTTTCTCCACATGTACAGAATCTCTACATTTTTTGAGGCATAAAATTCTGATGTTGAAATTGTGACTGCACGAACTGCACAGAATTAAAACATTATTTTTATCTATCTAGATTAATTAAAATGTAGAGAGGAAAGAGGTAGACCCTAAAGTCCAATTAATAATCAGTGTTTAAAAATTATAATTGAAAATTATTATATTATAGTTTGATACACTAAAAAAAAAAAAAATTCTGAACTGTGTTTACTGGCTTCTAAATTTTCCTAAATGCTCACTTTGTGCTGTCAAATCAAAGATTGCATATGTCTTACTGCAGGAAGTATAAGAAAAATTGACTGGGAGATAAATACTGTGGTTATTGAATTCAGGAATTGCAAAGATCTTTGCTTTAGGCATAGAAGGACATACTGTCCTGCTGTAAATATAATGGTTATCAGGGAGTGAAAATTTAGGCTCACTGCCACAGTAGGGAATAGCTTTCTTTTCCTTCTTTGGTGGTTGTTCTGAGATTAATACACAAGCAGTGCAATGATTCTGAAAAATAATGCTTTTTAACCCCTTTTAGAGGATTGTTTTAGTGGGACTGGTGTTGGCACTTTCAGAGGTACAACAATCTGGATGCCATTCAACAGTTCAAGCTCTTCTCTTTTAAATATTTCACTTTTCTCTTTGAAAGCATATAATTCATATCAAATCTTTTATTAAACTCAGCTGTCAGATTATTTTCGGTTTATTCTTGAACTTTCATACTGGTGTTATGTACTCAATGATGTGATATGTATGTACAGTACATTTCTCACAAACACTATTAGCTCCATTATTTGTGATTTAGGATTAAGATTTGTCTTTCAAATTCATAGTTTCTGTCAACTGCAATCATTTTCTTCTTGCCTTTACACATAAGATCAATGCTCATAGAGTTCAAGTTTCTGCGACTGTCATCCTGAAGTTGATGGTATTTCTGGTTCTTTATTGCCTTCTGACATATCACTACACTTAAGTACAATTTTTCTCCAGTGCCTGAGGCTGAGTTGAATGAAGAGGTCCTTCAGTTGCATTCTGTCATCTATGTGTTGACCACGACCTTCATGGTTTATTTATGATTAGGAGGTTACGTCTTTCCTTACTCTAGCAACGGTATTTTAGCAAAGTTCTTTATAAATTTCTTAGTTCTGCAAATACCTTGCAATTTTGCAGGCTTGCTCTCCGCAATATTCTTCAATAAATAATAGGAAGCTAGCCTGCACTTTTAGAGAAACTTTCCTATATATATTTCCAGTGCCAGCTTAGATTGTCTCTCACATTGTCTGTTGTCCTGCAGAGCTGGACGAATAATGAATAACCTTTGCCATCTCTGGATTGTACCACTGCGAGTTGTTAGATGACATTTTGCTGTGAACTAATGATCTGGTAAGGAATCTGCTTGATTATGTAGCATCTACCTGGAGTGAATGTGTCTGGTAGACTGAAAAGAACTAAGCATGAAGAGTTTATGGCAGGATGAGACCTTTACGAGCTTTGAATATCAACAGTTGATAAAATATGAACTAGACATAATTAGTGTTTCACACTATGTATAGTGTTAATTGCATTTGGAATTTCAGTTGGGATTATTGCTACTTGTTTAAATTTACACTATAAATTGAGGAATGATACTTCCTTGTGCAAAGCCCCTCAGTGAAATTAATGACATTATGCATGTCAGTAAACACCAGAAGATGACCTTACTTTCTAGCTTATTAGTCAGAACAATTCCACCAATATCAGAGAAAAAGGATTGAAGTCTTCCATCAATAAAGTTTGGGTAGACTTACCAAAGCCACCATCTAGCTGAAAATTACTTGTTTGCACAAATAAATGAATATCTTCTCACACACACATTTTCACAAGAGACACATGGATTAGGCAGAAAATATTTTAAAAATTCTAAGTTGCTGTACTAGAAACAGTGACTTCCTCACACATAATGTTTGCATTCATTATAAATCTGGTAGATCATCTCTTTCTTAAAATCACCTAAACTGTCTTAAATTTCACTGCCCTTGGGCAGCTAACGCTAGTGCCAAGATCTTCACCTAGGCATTTTTCACATGCAGGGTTTGTTGTCCCAATATCCTTTAGGCCATGGTTCTTGTGAATGCTCTGGATTTCCTTCAGACCCTTGACCAGCCTTGCTGCCCTTCTCTGGACACGTTTGAGCATCTCAACATCCCTCCTAAATTGGGGGTCCAGAAGTGGACACAGTACTCAAGGTGCAGCTTAACCAGTGCTGAGTATGTGCCTTAGAGGTGCTGCTCATAGCTTTAAATACTTGGCTGAAGACTTTAGCACACATTTTGATATCATGTAAGAACTAGCATTCATAATCATAAAGCAAACACCTTTGAGCAATTTTCAGAAAAGAAGGCTTCTTTAAGGCAAGGGGACACATTGAGACCCTTGTCTAGCCTTTAACTTATCAATGCATATAAATCCAATATTTTACTCTAATACAGAAAGTACTACATGACATTAAGCACTTTTTTAAAGAAAAAAANATTATTTTACTCTAATACAGAAATTACAGAATACTCTATACAGAATACTCTAATACAGAAATGACATTAAGCACTTTTTTAAAGAAAAAAGGGTATGGTTGCATTTTTAAAGTAAGCCAGAAAAATTAAAGTTGCAAATGAAAATACCATGTAGAAGAAACATACCATCACCCCCATTGTCAATTTTGGAAAGAATATTTGCACTCTTTTTTCATTGTAAATTATCTTCACCTCCTTTTCCTCCTTTTTCCTCTTCTACAGCTCACCAGTAAGCAGAAGAATCACTTCCATCCTAAAACACCACTTTTGTGCATGTGAATACAGTTTTCTGAGCATGAAACCCGTGACTTTTTTTTTGAGAATCAACTTCCTCACAGCATAGGTGCTTTTACAAGAATCTCAGGCACACATTTACCCCAGCTCATAGGTTTTACACTACCTCTGAATAAACTCATCACTGGTCAAGTGTCTGGAATCAGTATTAAGAAAGATCTGTTTATCTATTGGATGGATGTGATTAGTAATTCTGACTTAACCTCTTGGATTGTACACACTGAAGACTTAAAAGAAAAAACCAAACCCAAACAATAACCCAACAAAAATGCAGAATCAGTTAATCTTGACACATTAGTCACAGACAAATGGAAATGGCAGGACACAAGTCCAGTAATGAGTGTCATAGTCCAAAGTACAAAATCACAGCTAATTTGTAAAACTGTTAACACACATAACATTTACCCTTCTATTTAAAATCTGCATTATTCAAAAGGTTTAAGGGAAATAAGCCAATAATACTTGATGATTCATTAGTTTGAGAGGCATACATGCTCTTGTTAAGACAATTAAGGCTTTGGTCACAAATCCTTTGGTTTTATTGATTTGGCAGAAATCATAACCCTGGCTCATTTTATACTTAACACTGAAGAGCTCTGAACAAGGGGAAGATAGGTTAAGCAATTATTCTGTGATATTTGCATTGAACTGATCCTGCAGTTTAAAAACACCAGTCATTGACCAAATGCTGTATTATGATGTAATGTGGCTACAGCAAGTGCCATTCATCCTGCACAAAAGGCAAATAGAAGGCTTCTGTATTAGTATACTGAAAATTTGATAGGACAAAATGTCAAATAATTTTTTACAAGCTCCACAGAGAAAAGCCTTATATGTATAGATACTCTGATATATTATCTTTCTAAATAGTAGCCTTTCATAGATGGAACTGTTATTTACAGAGGGTGCAGCTTTACTTTCTTTCTAAACACCCTTTCAAATTTACTGTTGAAATCTGCCTTGCAATCAGTAGATTTTCCTTATGAAAGAGTTCTATCTTTTAACTTCATTAAGCCCTCTGCTCTGTTTTGAATACATGAAAACCTTTTATTGGAGATGTTCCACTCAGAAGAGAGAGGTTTCAGAACCATCTTGAACAGTTCTCTATAAGCACTAGCTCAAAGTCCAAGAGATTCCAAAAAGAAAAACTAACAATAAAGTGCTGGGCATCATCAGGAATATAACTGAGGATGAACATAAAATATGCTGCTGTCACTATCAACTGCATGCAGCACTCTCCATATTTGCAGGACATAGAGTCAGAAAAGGCAAGAGAAAAACAAACAAAATTACTGAGGGCATGGTACAGCTGTCTTGAAAGAGAGAAAATAACCACCTAGACATAGGGCTGCCTGCTGAAATTCATTTCAACTTGGATTAAAACAAGAAAGGTCTTTATGGAAAGGGTATTGATTGTATAACTTCCTGCCGAAGACAGAGTTGGAGGAAACAACATGTTCAAGAAGAGATTGAACAAAACCATGGACAACTATATCCAAAAGCAGATACGAAGGGAGATAGGTGGGGATACACCCTCTATAGTCCTTCATCTGTTAATTGTGGATGTTAGGGCAGAGAGGGAGCAAGATGGACTTACAGATAAGTTCTGTTAAAAAAAAAAAAAAAGATTCTTTAAGCTGTTTTACAAGTAAGGCAGTGAATGCCATGAATAGTCTTTCCAATTATGGAAATTTTTTATATGCATATATGTATATTTGTTTTCTGTTCAAAAGTCATATACACCTCAGGAGTAAAGAAGTGTTTAAGTCATGCATAAGCAGACTTCAAAGATGTTTTGGGGTTTTTTCCTACCATTAAAATGACAAATAAATTAATGAATAGTGGTATATAAAAAATACATTGCAAATAATTTCATGTATCACCTTTTTCAACTTATATTGTCCTTTAATATTGATTTTCCATCTTTTATGATCACAATATATTAAATATGACTGCCAATCTAAAATGTTTAAAACAAACATCATGGAATATTTCAGGAAGTTTATCTGAAATTCATAATTTCATTTTTTTTTCTCTAGAAGCCTGTTTTTAAAGGTTATGTTCAGAGCAACAAAAAACACAATAGTGTTGTCAAATCAAGAAAATCTGAATGTCTTAAGTTAATTTGAAATGTTTTTAAACTATCCAAATTCTTTTTATTTGCAGAAAATATTTGGATAAAAGCAGAAAACAATATTCAGGACACAGGTGCTGTTCAAAACCAGTAAACATTATCATTGCATCCCCCAATTTATTTGTCATGGATTATTAAATTAGTCTAAACTTCCTGTGTTAATAGAGTTCTGAATAAAAGAAACTGGCACTGTTCAAAATGTTTGTCATTAGAGGTAGGACCTTCTTAATTTTACTTCACAACTAAAAATACTCATCACACAAGTAAGGATCTTTACTAACTGAAGAACTAAACTTTCATTTTACCTAAAACTTCCTATACTATTCAGCTCCAACATTTTAAAACTGTAGCATATGGTAAGCAGTTTGTCAGAAAAAGGGGGATACTGAAAATTTTAAAACATAAAATTTAAAGAAGAAAGCTTCTCTTCCCTACTTCTCTGTAATGTCACTGTAAATCTATCTCAATTTGAACTTATTTAATTCTTGCTGCAGGATGCACCAATCCTTTGATGTTCTCAAGTAATCCTAGTTTGTGAGACTAGATGGAATCCTTACAGAAATGTCCACAGAATGAGTCTTGAATTAGTAATTAGCCTAATGTTTGATGTGNNNNGTTGGCATCTCATGAGATGTCACACTGATGAGTAATAGGTTCACACTAACCCACAGCTTCATTCATGTTCTGCAAGAAAATATGAAACTGTGTGCTTGTAAGGTTCACAGACAACAATAATTTGTGAAGATTGGTTCATGCCCAATACCACAGAAATTATATCAAGTTTAGATACCTTTTAGAAAAGTAATTTAAAACTAAATATTAGAGACACTGGCAGTATTTTAATCGTAGCACTAATCAAGTCTAATATTGTGTTAGAGTTTCACTCAAGTGATCAAAGTTTCTTCTAAACACGTCTTGCAGAAACAGTTTTACAGGCATCAGCTGATGTGTGCCAAACTGGAGAGCAACTGGGAAATGTGCCTGCAGCTGAAAGAATTGGTTTTCATGGTTGATGATACTTTGGGGTTTATTCTTCCTATGCTGCAGAAGGATGAAGTCACAATCGTTCTGAAGGTTCCCATACATACATAAAGCATGTGCAAAAAGCCTGAAATCTCACATTTTCCACTCTGTCACTCCCTCAGCAGGACAAAATCATTGAGACCAGTCAGAATCAAGAGCCTCTCTATCTTCTGATAGAGATCTGCATGACAAAGTTTTCTGGTGATGGTAGTCAGGCCACTACTGTAACATTTCAAATGTTACATGAAACATGAAATCACTTGGCTGGAGAACAGGCTATCCTCATATACATAACAACGGGTGAAACAGAGAGAGTCTCAGAGTAGCCATCAGTCAAGATACTTTGCTTTAGGAACCCACAAACACAGGTTCACAAGTTAGACTTGGTAAGCACCAGAACTTGCTATATTTATATACATGTTGTTCCCATTGGCTACTAATTAATAGCTGCCAGAAAGACAGAAACTTCTAATATCAGCAAAATTCTCCA